>PVKZ01003325.1:0-141212 GCA_004027375.1 Macroglossus sobrinus | reverse complement strand
GGGGTTCTCCAGCGGCTGAGTCACTTCCTCGCATGACACTCAGGGGCGGCTGGGAATGGAACTCGGCTCTGGTTCCATTGTTTTTTCTTTTTTCATTTAAGACTTCATTTTCCAAATGGTTATAGAAACTCTTTAACCCTTGGGGGAGATGAGAAGCAAGACCAGACTTTTCAGAGTTTCTCAGAAAGTAAAAAAGGGGCCCGGAGTTTGGGCTTGGAGTGTAACTATGAGCCGCTCGGGGCCCCTGGGGGCGAGCAGGTGGACACACAGCATCTTCCCACCTCTGGCCTCTGAGCATTTTAGATCTGAAGGAAGCTTCCTACGAATCCTCCCCCGACAGCCAGGAAGCGTTCTGTCTTGTACACGACCCTTCGGGGTCATTAGAGGGATGTGCCGAGCTGTCCGCAGCCCTGTCCTGCCCTCAGGTTGTCCCTTCTGCCTCTGGATTCAAACACGAGCTTGCATCAGCGTTCCCCAGAGGCCCGGAGTGGGCCCATCGGTGGCTGTACGGTTCCAGTTTTGCCAGATGAGAAAGTTCTGGACCTCTGCTGCAATACTACTGACTTAGTGCCCGGCACTAGAAAGCACAGTCTGTGTTTGCATCTTATTGTCATTCCGCCCGGTGCCTAGAACGGCTTTCATCTTTCAGGTTAATTGCTTGGCGTGGAAACACTGGGAGGTTTCCAGGTCCTCCATGCCGCCCTTCCTCTTGGCTGCTCTCCCGTAAGTGAGCATGCGCCCCGCTTCCTGGCCCGGTGAGAAGATGGGTGATTCCGTCCCCCGGGGGGTGCTGTCAGGAGCCCAAGGGGCAGCGTGGAGAGCGTCTTCCACAGCGAGGCCCGCGAGGACCCGGATTTAAATTCCGAGCCTCATAGAGGTAGTTGAGATGCTTTTGCTTTTTGTCGTTATTGAAAAAGCAAAGCCAAAGCAACATGAGTCCGAGGGCTTGGCAGTGAGGCGAAGCCCACGGGGGCCGGCCTCATGGCTGTGCCCAGGCTCTGGGGAGGCAGGGCGCTGTCAGCCGTGGGGGTTTTTGGGGGCCTGTGTGTGTGCTCAGGCTGCGGGGCAGCCCTGCTTTCAAAATACGGTCTGGACACTGCTGCTCTCTTTTTCTCTTCATTTCCTTCTCCCTTCTCTTGCTTTGTTCATTCAAAGAGGATTTATTGTGTGTTTACAATGTACTACTTCTCAGAGATCGCTAAATTTCCCCCTTATAAGAGCTTACAATCTCATGGGGTTGGGGTGGGGGGTGGATAGATAAACATGAAGCCAATTATAATATCCTGCTGATATTTGTTGAAAGTGACAGAGTCTTAAGTCAAACTGCCTTAGGCGATAAAAGGCAATTTGGGTTACGGGTGCCCGGAAGGTCTGCCGGTGGATTTCAGGCGCAGCTTGATCCAGGGCCAGGTGTCGTTCCCGTGGGGAGGGGTCATGGGCGCTGGGCACATATCTCCTTCAGACTGCAGAGTCGGGGGACACAGGAGACTGGACTGAAGCTTGAGGACTGAGTTGGGGTCAGAGGGTCCTAACAGGGGCACGGAAGAGGTTCGGTCCAGCCGCGGGTAAGGAAAGTGGTGTGCGTCTGCAGAGCAGTCGGGAGAGGGAAAGGACGGTCAGATCAGGGAGGGCCTATGTGACACCCTGAGGTGTCTGTCTCACCTGCATCCTGGGCACAGCCCTCAGGCTGACATTTCAGAGCGGTCGTCACCTCTGCCCATGGAGAGGACAGAGTGCAGGGATCCCGGCCGGATGGAGGGGTGCAGTGGACGCTCACTTCTGTAACCTAGACCTTGGCGTGGCTGTCTCCGTCCACTCATCCATGTCTCAGCTCAGACAGTACGGCCTTAGGTGGGGCTCTCCTGGCTGTCCCCACGATCATTCTCCGTCACAGAGCCATTGTGTTTTCTTCCGTACATTTATCAGTAGATGAAATGACCCGTTTTACCTACTGGTCTCCGTGTTTCTTCCCCCGCATTAGAATGGCACCTCCTGAGAGCAGGGACCTGCCCGCGTGTCTTGCTCGTGGGTATAGCTGGTCCCTGGCACAGTGTCTGGAATGCAGTAGATGCTCGTAAATATCTGATGAATGGATGAATGAATAAACAAGACAGTGGTCCAGAGGATGGAGAGGCACGGATGGATTCGAGTAATGCTCAAGGAGGCAGCAATGACACTTGGGGATAAAGGGAAAGGGGAGTCTGAGATGGCATGGGGGAAGGACGGGTCGAATCTGGTGTTGGAACAGTCAGGTGATGGCCATGAGTTAGGCTGCATGCGTCTGGGCCGTCTTTCTCAACATTTATTTCTTTATTGCCTTTCTAAGGAGGAACACTTTCTCCTAATGAGAGAAATGATAAGGAATAAGATTTTGTTGGGTTAGAGTTGAGCTTTGGTGGGTCACAAATCGTCGTAACTGAGACTTCTTTCACTCCCTCCTTCCTTCCGCCTGAACCGGTCTCTCCCCATTGGGGGTGATGTCACCTCCGTTGAGAATACACAGTTAAGAGCTTAGGGGGCAGTTCCAGAACTGGAGACGACGGACGTGGGTGTTACTTCTCTTACTTTCCACGCTCTCCTTCGTGCCTTTCTTTTCTATTTTTTCTCTTTTCTCTCTGTCCCTTTCTTCTAGTTTTTCTTTTTCTTTCCTCCTCACCTCTCCTCAACTAGCCCATCAGTCAGCATACGTTTATGGAGCTTCTATGCTGCGATCAGTGCTGCTGGGGCATACGAGAAGACCTTGATGGGAAGTCCGCTTCCCGCCGGTAGGAGAGGAGCATGATGGGAAGTGTGTTTCTTGCCCTACGAGAAGACCTTGATGGGAAGTCCGCTTCCCGCCGGTAGGAGAGGAGCATGATGGGAAGTGTGTTTCTTGCCCTAAGAGAGGAGCATGATGGGAGGTTTGGTTCCCACCCGTAGGAAAGGAGCATGATGGGAAGTTTGGTTTTCCTCCTGTAAGAGAGGAGCATGATGGGAAGTGTGTTTCTTGTCCTAAGAGAGGAGCATGATGGGAAGTGTTTTTTGCCCTAGGAGAGGAGCATGATGGGAGGTTTGGTTCCCGCCTGTAGGAGAGGAGCATGATGGGAAGTTTGGTTCCCACCTTAGGAGAGGAGCATGATGGGAAGTGTTTTTTGCCCTAGGAGAGGAGCATGATGGGAGGTTTGGTTTTCCTTTTGTAAGAGAGGAGCAACATGGGAAGTGTGTTTCTTGCCTTAGGAGAGGAGCATGATGGGAGGTTCGGCTCCTGCCTGTAGGCGAGGAGCTTGGTGGGTGGGAGGTTTGCTGCCTCCCCAGAGGCGCCCCAGCCTCACTGGGGAGAACATCTATAAAACACTCCCATGGGAGGCTCTTGGGCATGCAGACCCTGCTTTCGGGGCGATATGGAGCAGCCACTGTCTTCCTGCCCGCGGTGTCCCCCTCTCTCTCTCTAGGGCGCGCTACCTGGCTTCTGTCCCCGCCTCCCAGTGCGTGCCCCTTCTGATCAGCCTGGGGAGGAGTCGCTTGGATGCCTTGGTGTTAGACTCCCACAAAAAGGACATGGTGCTCAGGAAGGTGCAGCAGTGCCTGGTAAGGGAACGTCCTGGGTGACACTCTCACTGGTGTCCCTTCCCCTCTGTGTGTCCATGGCCATCCTGGGGAGCTCCCAGGGGATCTGGCTGGGACCTCAAGCCCGCATGCTGGCCAGAAGTGTGACCTGTGGGTCTCGAGCTGGCTCTGAAGCCACTAGGTGGGATACCCCAGCACACTGGGTCTGGAGACTGTCCCTTTCGGGCCTGAAGGAGGGATGGCCACGGTGGGCCTGCAAGGGGCACTGCTCACGGTCTGAGTGCTGGACACGCCTCTACCGGGGCTGGTTATGCGGCTGCGGGTGAGTCACGTCCCCTGCCTGAGCCTCGGGCTCCTCATCTGTGACACAGGTGCAAGAGCAATCCCTTCGTAGCGTTATCGAGGGCGCAAATTAGGCAACGTATGTTTAATGCCAAGGCCCAACGAGTAGACCGTGTGTGGAGCCTGGCCTTGCCACCGGCTGGCAGTCTCTTTGTCTTTAAGAAGTGGCTTTTATGAATACTGACCTCTCACAGTGACTTTCCAGATGAATGATGGCTCAAGACCTGTAAGCGCTTGGAACAGTGCCTGGCACGTAGTGAGCGCTCAGTAGGTGTCTGCTCTTCTTGTCATTGTGAGAAAGGGCTCTGGAGGTGTTCAAGGGCCAGACAAGCTCTGAGGTGCGGTTGTTATTATTGGCGTACTATTATTATAATGGTTGTTGGGCTCCGGGGTCACCTCAGAGAAGTGACAATGACGATGACGACAGCCCTTATTTACCAAGTGCTCACCGTGTGCCATTCTCTGTCCACACCGCTCCCGGGGGGCTCCCTAGAGGTGAGACCAGGCTTCCGTGTGGTAAAATCAGGCCCTGTGCCGTCTCTGCCAGTCCACGCAGGGCAGGCTATTTGGACCCCAGTACTTTGCCGAGGTTTGGGGTCGGGAAGTGTTTTGAAGGGGTCACGATCACGATCGTGAGCCCGCTGGGTCTTCTCTTCGGCCCTGCTTGTCGGTTTCAGAATGACGCCATTGCTGATGAGTATGCTGTGGACATCGTGGGGAACCTGCTCTGCCACTTGCCGGCAGCCGTCATCCACCACGGGGTGTCCCCCAGGGCCTGGGCCCCCGCCCTGCACGGCCTCAGAGGCTGCCCGGACCTCAGCCCCGAGCAGGAGGCCGCGGTGAGGCTCAGGATCCTGGAGCAATGCGGGTGAGGACGGGCGGGCTCGGCGTGGGGTGGGGGGTGCTGGGGAAGGGGCGCCCGGCCCTGGCCCTCCTGCCCGCGGAGCAGAGACGGGCTCTAGCCTTGGACAAGGTTAGATAGACGCTTGCGTTCATTCTGGAAACGGGACCTTCACGTGGTTGTCACCAGTCCATCTTAGGACGTGGACAGGAAACGAGTTCCAAAAAGGTGGCACTTCACCAAGGCGAGGAAGTGGCAGCGGTGTCATTGTTACGAAATAATAATAGTGACGACGACGATGTCTCAGACGGCAAGGCATCGTCAGCTCTGGCTGAGTGAGGGCCTCCCGGGCAGGACGGAGCTGTCGTGTTTCCTTTTTTCCCATGTAGAATTTTCTAAAGTTCGGTCAGACAGGTGAGTAGGGCCTAGGCCTCAGTCAGCGGTTAGACGACAGACATCTCTGGAGAATGTCCTGTGTCTCAGGCACTGCGCTGGTGTGTGGACGTCGGAGCTGAGATGCCCCAGGCTGCAACGTGGTTTTTGCCATCCACTGTCTGGGTGACTTGGGAAAAGCTACTTAATTTTTTTGCACGTTATTTTCACGTCTGTAGAATGGGCACAGGAATAGTCCCTGTGGGGCTGGTGATGACTGAGTCAGTGCACAAAAGGACTTACGACTGTGCCCGACACAGTGCTGAGTATGTGACAGCTGGTCCACCGGGACCAGAGGTGCAGAGGCTAATCAGATGAGTGTGGTTCCTGTCCTCACGGAAGTCACAGGCCAGTGGGATAATGTTTTTTAATCAAAGAGATGAGCATGTGGGAGGAGCTTTTGGCCATCGGTGGTTTGTCTCGGTCTGCAGACAGGGCTTATTGCTGCTAATTGGACAGACTTCCTTTGGAGATGTCACCAGATGTGGTGTGAGGCATGTGTGGTCTCTCTAGGAATGACAGTGGGTTCTGTGTTAGCGCTGTGAGCATTGCCAAGTTCAAGAGGAAATTTCATCTTGCCGTGAGATGAAATTACGTTACGGTAATTTAAAGGGACAAATACATCGATCGCCACCGTCCTGTAGAAGAAGAAGATGCTGTGAAGTAAATGAAAGAAATTCAACAATTCAATTCAAGCTGAAAAAGGGGAGTTTATTGAGTTCGGAAATTGACTGTAATGGAAAACTACAGGGGTGGACTTCAGGCACGGCTGGATCCAGGGGCTCATGTGATGTCATCAAGAATTCATTCCCGCCCTCTTTCAGCTCTGTGTTCCTGGGTGTGGCTTTCTTTCTCCCTGGTGATAGGAATGGCCTGCAGTATCCTTTTCACGGCTGGAGACACCAGAAAGAAGAGATTGTTTCTCTAGTAGTTCCATCCAAATTCCTAGGGCTGGCTCTGATTGGTCAGCTCGCATCACATGCCCATCACCTTGGTTGGGGAAGTGGGACTGTGTGATTGACAGCCTCTCCCGGTGTACAGACAGTCTGCTTTCAAAAGAATAGGGTGCTGGGGGACAAGGATGACAGCACGGGGTTTCGACGTATTGCTTCTAATCTCTTCCTAGGCCCCCCCAGAACTGGACAGCCGAGATGATCAAGGACATGGGCCCCTTTCTGGCACTTTTCTCAGGAGATGAATTGAGCTCTGTTGCCACAAAGGTACCTCTGCGTTCTGTCGTTAGGAGAAGTTTGGAGGGGAGGGAAAGTGTTTTCGGTTACACTCCACTGGGTCTGCTGCCAGCGTGTTCTTCTGGAACCTTCCTCCCTGCCCCGAGGGGCTCAGACAGCTCCAGCTGCAGAGGTGCGCAGCCTGCGAGCTGTCGGTCACCCTCTGCTACCCGCGTGCTGTCCAGCCGCATGGCCCTGCGTGTGCCAGCGACCGGTGCTCGCTTTACCGAACATTCGCTGGGCGTCATGTCACAGGCTCCTTTGTAGCGACCAGGCTGGGGACTGGAGGTGCATGCGAAGCCGCCGTGAGGGGTGCAGCCTGGGGCGGTCAGGGCCACTCCCGTCCCCACCCGGATCCAGGCCTTACTCGTTGTTCGTTCGTCCTCTGTCGTCTCTTCCGTGCCACCCAGTTCCCTGACCTCCTCCAGCAAACGGCATCCGAGATGGCCGGGACCGTGCCCCCCACCGGGTTCCTCTGGGCTGTCTTTGACTCTGTCCACAACAGCAGCGAGAGGGGGCCCGGCGCTGACCGCAGCCCCGGTGAGTGTAGCTGGGGTCCCCGCGCCCGGGCCGGGGCAGCCGTGTTTCGTAAGCACGCCCTGCACCCCTCACGCAGGCTCGCAGGGGAACGGGGGACACGGGCATCGGGCGTGGCCAACCGGCTGACGCAGTCACAGGCCTCTTGGGCTGGCTCTGGGCATTACTTACCGTCGTGCCCATAGTAGTTCATGGACTAGCAGAATCCCTACCTGGTTCGTTTTGGCTAATCTGTGAGAATGGGTCAATTTCTCCAACAAATACTCGCCGAACACCCCCCTGTGCCGAGACCGAGTTCCTGTTGCATCATTCGGGGCGTCCGACTTCGCTGGCAGGTCGTGCAGAAGGGAGGTGTCCTGGGGATGGGTCCTCCGTCCCCCCACATCTGAGGACCTCACGTGGCACCCTTCACCTGGTCCGGGTCCACCTCTTGCTCGGAGTCTAGTGAATGGGCGCTGGGGATTCAGTGAGCAGCGGGTGGCCACAGGGCTCGGGACGTGCCCGGGCGGGGGTGGCGCTGGTGGGCGCGTCAGCACCGGGGGTGTCCAGGGTCCCTCTTATGACAGGGAGCCCCGGATTTTCTCCCTGTACCAGGGACCAAGGAGCAGGCACGCTTGCCTCTCTCCTGGGGCGTGAAGGCCGCAGCCGTCCCCCTCCCTCCCCGGTGGTTTTTGTGGAGGGCACACCATCCCTCCCTTCCCACTCTTAGGGGCGCTGCTTCCTCATAACCCTGGAGTGCTTAACTCTGGTGGCACACTCTCAGGGCAGGTGACATAGACGGTGACGGGCACTGAGCGCTTACCGCGTACCTGGCACTGTTCGGGGCGCTCCACGCGACGACACACTCAGTCCTCACAAGGATGCTACGAGGTCACCGCGCCCTCCTTTTATACACAAGGGGACGAGGCTCAGAGGGGCCGAATAGCCAGGAATGCTCGCCACCAGCCCCTGCTGCCCTCCAGGCTGTTTGCAGGGCAGCTGTCGCTCTGTCCAGCTGCCGCTGTGTGCACGCGGCCGGGCAGGAAGCTGGCCTTTGCCGTGGACTGGGCCCCAAGTCCCCACTCTTGCCGACAAACGCGGTGGACAATCTCATTCCAACGCCGAGCCAGACCCCAGGCCCCTGAGGTGTCCCCCGCTCTGCTCCTCCCCGTGCTCCAGGTTGCCAGGGAGTGGGGGCTCCCTCCTCCGACGACATCCTCAGGCTGGGCGAAGCCAACGCCTGCTGGGCCCCCGAGGCCCTGCTCTGCATGGCGGAGGACGTCTTCGCCAGGAGCGTGGAGCTTCTGGGCGCCGTCAGGGGGTTCGGCCGGCCGCAGCTGGTGGCCTTGAAGGAGAAGGCTGTGCAGGTAAGGCCCACCTGAGCGGGACAGCGCTCCGCGGAGGAGAAACCCAGCACGGCCGTGCGCAGGGCGCCCCCTGCTGGAGGAGGGCCCGCTTGCAGCCCCGGGCTGCGTCTTGGCCTCTAACCTGGCGTTGGGTGAAACAAATGCTGTGAGAATTCTCTAGGAGTTGTGCCTTTTTTCCTCTCGTCCCCAGGGCCCCAGCTGCGGCTCGCAGCTGGTGTTCCCAGGGGCGGTTGCGATCTGTTCAAAAACGTAGCAGAAAGGAGTAAAAAGAGGACTGGAAGCAGTTTGCCGTCTTTATAAAGGGGACTTTGAGTGGCTTGTTTTAGCGCTTAGGGTAGTTGTGGAGTGTACAGTTAGTTACCCTGGTGGGTTGAGACATTAAATTCCTTAAAGTTATGTTTGTCGCTATTGTTTATATTTAAGTAATCCGAGCTTATCGTAGAAACGTCATACAATAATAAAGGAGAAAAGAGGTTATACTCTTTTACCCAGAGATAATCATTGTTAATATTTTGGTATGTTCACCTGAAGCTTCTGCATATGCGTGTACAATATATTTCATACATGTATTCTACATATACTCATATATGTGTAAACAAAAAATAATATCATACTTACCAACTCTTCAATAACTTCTGCCCACACCCAACGGTATACAATGTAGATTTTTCATATCGGAAATATAAATCTGTATCTGTATTTAAAATAACTATATCATATTTCATTTTATGGATAATATTTATTAGCTAATTAGACTTTTAGATTATTTGAGTTTTCTTAATGCTTCAAGGTACATATACATATTTGTTCTTTTGGGTACTAGTCTCCTTATTTACTTAGGTGAAATTCCCAGAGGTGGAATTTTGGGGTCAGAGAGTACAGATATTTTAAAAGCTGTTGTTATGTATAGCCAGATTCCCCTCTAAAGAGCCTGTGCTGATTTATATTCTTGTCATCAACAAATGAGGGAGTCCTTTAGCCCATATCTTTCCAACACCATAAACAGTCATTCTTTTTGGTCCCTGTCACTGTCATTGGCCAACGTGGTATTCTCTGATTGTCGTTAATATACATTTCTTTAATTATGGCTGAGACAGAGCTTTTCCTCATGTGTGTATTTCTTCTTTTGTGGATTGTCTCTCTTCTTTAAAGCAAAAGTAGTCATCTTTTTCTTATTGATTTGCAAAGGAACTTTATATATGAAAGAGAATTACCCTATGTCTGTTTTAAATACTGTTTGTGGCGATCGGCCTAATCTGGCTTTTTGTTGTTGTTGTTTGCACCTGCAGGTTTGGGACACACCTGCTCACTGGCGACAGCACCACATCCTCTCACTGGGCCGCATCGCTCTGGCTTTTGACGAGAGCGAGCTGGGGCAGCTGGGGCTCAGCGCCATCGACACCGTGGCCTCCCTGAGCCAGCAGACGGAATGGACCCCGGGCCAGGTAGGTGGATGCTGCCGGATCTTTTAGCTATCCCATCATCCCTCTCATTTCCGAGTCTGTTTCTGCTGACTGATTTTTCTCCCAGCTACAAGTCGCCTTTGCTTATTTGCCAGCCCGGGAATTTTGACTGGCTGGTGGGCCTTACGGCTTTTCCACGGCTGAGCGCTCGGTCTAGTTGGAAGCCTTCGTTTCGGCATCGATTTAAGTTGCCTTTAAATCAGTCTGACCCCTTCAAGCTTCCTTTTGAGCTTGATTAGGGCGAGTCTGGAGTGCCCCTTACTCTGAGGGTAATTTATTGCCCTTACTGAGATGTGGTTCTCCTGAGGATGCTACCTAATGATAATTTGTGCGTTTCAAGCCCTCTCTTCCCTGGCTGGTGGCAATGGGACCTCTTTCCAGGTCCACACGGGCTCTGAGAATTGTCCCACCTACCGCTTTCCGATGTGGTATTTACGTGGAGTTTTACTTCCTGTGTGTGTGAGTCGGTGCTCAGCCAGCCTCAAGAAAATGTCTCTACAGATTTTGCCCAGAGCGCTCTGTCTGTGCAATCTCTTCCTCTCCAGCACTTTCCACAAATCTTAGGTGCCCTGACCTCGCTAAACTCAGATCTCTGTATCCTCAACTCGGCCAGCCCCCTGGGCTTGTTCGGGCCCCCTTTCCTGCTCCGTGTCCTGGAAACTGATTTGCTTTCCTTTTTGCGGTGTTATAGTCCCGTGCTCCTTGTTATCCAGTGTCTGAATACAGTTCTTCCACTTGAACCCCTCAAATAACAGTTGGGATGGAAGGAAGGGCATTTCAGATGCAAGGGCCGATCTGAGCAAAGGCACAAAGGCAGAAAATTGCGAGATTTTGTCAGGAAGTTGTGGTGTTGCATGTTGGAAGAGTTTGGATTCTGGTGCAGAAGGACTTAAATGCCCAGCCTGTCAAGCAGGAGACACAGACACAGGACACGGGTCCTTCGGTGTTGGCGAAGCTGCCAGAGTGTCATTGCCCAAAGACACCTCCCCAGGCCAGTGGCACCTGTGGGAGTCAGCCTGGATGCAGAGGCTACGATGGCTGGGTGTGTCCGGACGAATGGAATGGGGCTCAGATCGGGGGCTGCTGCACGTTATCCCCTCAGGCCTCGGGTCTTGCCTGGCGAGCGGACCTCCGACCCGTCCTCATTCTTACAGGCTAAGTCCATCCTGAGAGGCTTCCTGGAGGATTCGGGCTCCCGCATCCAGGATCTAAAGAGCTTCCACTTAGTAGGCCTCGGAGCGACCCTGTGTGCCATGAACGCCACCGAAATCTCACTTATACGGGTCTCAGAATTCAGGTATCCCACACGCTAGCGTGCACAGTGGCGAAGGGTTGACAGATGGGCGGTTCACTCAGCAGGATACGCTCCCCTTCCGGAGGGTGGGCTGCCTTTCCGGGCTGATGGAGGGAGTGGGGTTCGCGGGGCCCTGCGTCGATGCCGAGTGTACCCACCTTGCACACGCCCCTTTTTTTTGGATGGCGAGTCTTCAAGGATCACACCGTACCCTTCCCTCTTGCCTAGGGCGGTGGTGGCCAGACTCGGGACCCTGGTCTGTAGCACCCGCGTCCTAGCCGAGTTTAAGAAGAAGGCAGAGGCCGTGTTTGGGAATCCTGCCGAGTGGTCCAGCTCTGTCTTGCAGGAGCTCGGAACCATCGCAGGTGAGAGGCACCTGGGGAGTGCCTTTCCGACCTTAAACCTGGGGGAAGGAAAGGTAAATAGAAGAACCCTTGGCCACGTGTAGCGAGCACCTGCGGGGCTCCAGCAGAACCTCGCTTTCAGCTGTGGAGCTGCAGACGGCGGGGCTCTGCTTTCTGGACAAGGTCTCCTGGCGCTTCTGTCCCCACGGACGCGGTTTGGCACGTAGTGGGCGGGCTCCCAGACAGGTTTGCGCACCAGCTGAAAACACACGTTTCACCGCAGGAGACCGATCAGGGAGGGCTTCCGTGACCCACATTTTTTTTTTCTGAGTTGATTACAGAACTTGGTCCTCAGGGTGGTTTTCGGGGCCGTTCATTAGGAACGATGCGCGCTCCACTCGCTCAGGCTGTGGGGCATTGCAGCAGCGTTAATGCAGCCAGCAGAGCCTCGCTGGCTTGAACTAAGCCCCCTGATTCCTTCTCGTCCCCAGCCGGATTAACTAAGGAAGAGCTTCGAATGCTCCGCAAAGATGTGATGCCGTATTTCCAGCCATCGGCCATCAGATGCCTTCCGGACGAGATATTCAAAGTAGGTTCCTTGCAGGATGGGAGCTTGACCCCATTTGAGATCATGGCGGGGGGCGGGGAGCGGGGAGAAGGGGGGAAAGCAGGTGGCAGGCCTTGGATCCTTGAGGCTCGAGCCAGATTTCTGCTGACAGGGACAGAAACAAGCTGTATGCCAACGATGGATGCATCGCAAGATAATTTTAGGGTTTTTTAAAACGTTTTTTTTTTTTCTGTAAAAAATTTAATTGCATTAATATTTATGGCTGCCTTCTCTTCAGAGCGTGTGGCGCTGGTTTTCTATTTATAGTGTCGTGATAAGTTCATATTCCCTTACCCCAGACCCTTGGGATAGATGTGTTTCAGAATTCAGAATGTTCTGGGTTTTAGGAAGCTCACACTGTGGGTTTACAGCATGTGACTTAACACCTTCAGCGGTGTCTGGAGAAGCACTCTATAAGCGTAGATGTTAATATTCCTGTGAAGACATCGGTGACAAGTCACACTCGTTGAACCAGAGACTGTAATTGGCCTCATATCAATTCAGGTCAGGTTTTGCTCGTAAATAAGTTTACCTTAAACTTTAGAAAAACCTTTCGATCTTCAGACTTTGGGGAGGGGGGCTTGAGACTTGTTAATGAGGGATGGTGAACCGGGATAGCATAGCCTTCTAAAATACGTCCTGGTAAGAACATTTGCGTTGACTTAAAGAAAAGTATTAAAAAAGCCACACTAGGGAGAAACTGAGGGGTTAGGGTCGGACCACCTAAGTTAGGGAGGCGGGGTACCCTGGGAGACGTCCTCGCTTCCTGTGTGTGTGCGTGCGCACAAATAAGACCAGACAAACCCCCACGGTGGGGCATCAAGACGAGGAGCAAACCCCGAACCGCTTCAGCACCCTGGACAGCTCCCCTCATGGAGAAGCGGTTCAGCACCCTGGACAGCTCCCCGCACCGAGTAGCCGCCACAGCTGTTTGTGGATTATAAACAGTTGGGGCCAGTGAGCTGGCCCTCTAGGGGGTCCTGGATGCTGGCCTGTCAGCTCAGCACTTTCTTCTAGTCTTATCTGGAGGGAAGTTGGTGGCTGCTTCCTTGCTCAGGTAGGTATCCATGCATCAATTCTAGCGAACCTCCTCCATTGTGGTAGGCTGCAGGCTGGGGGCACAGCTGGGAGGCGGGGCGCACAGGGCCTTAGTGGGCTGGGAATTGGAGGGCCTGTCTGAATGGGGGCGCTGCTTCTCAGCTTTGGCACATTAATGCTGTGTGCCGATGTGGGCCCAGGGTTAATGGGTCTTCCTCCCCCCCCCACCTTTTCTCTTTCCTTCCTTTCTTTCTTTTAAGAAGTCAGGCGTCTCCATTTTTCACTGTGAAATCTCCTGATAATTAAATGTTGGCAACCACTTTGAATTTGTTTTTTAAAACAGTGTAGCAGGCCTAGAGATTCAATCTGGCCTGTGGGTGGCGAGTCAGCAACATTGGAAAAATAGATAATTTGTATAATACAGACTCTGTTAATGGTGGATGCAAGCTGTAAGCCAGGAGAGCACCTACACGCTCTCTCTCTCTCTCTCTCTCTCTCTCTCTCGTTCTCTCTCTGTCTCTCTCTCTCTCTCTGATGACAGGAAGGAGGTGAACCTCACAGCACAGCTTAGCAGGGCAGGTAGGGAAGAACAGTGTTCCAGGCAGAAGGAAGAGCAAGGCAGAGCGGCCGCCTCCTCTGGCTGCCGTTGTGGGTGCTCATTCTGGAGGTGATGAGTGCCGGGGGGAGGTGGCCGGAGAAGTGGGCGTGGCTTGAAGCCCCCCCTTGCCACATTTGGGAGCCTGAGCTGTGTCCTGGAGGTGGGGGCAGGGAAGGGTTCTGAGCAGGGGAGGAGGGTCCCGTGAAAGCATCTCCCTGGATAGAAAGACGAGGGTGAAGGGTGAGGAAAGGGATAAAGGGAGCATGACTCCCTTTCTTCGAACCTTTGGGGTTCTTAGAAAACAAGCAGGATGAAGATAGTCCCCCCCCCCTGCAAATGCAGGTCCTGCTGCCCCTTGGCATTCCAGACCCAGTGGGACCAGTCACTAAGTCCCCTGAGCTGGAGTGACTTCAGAAAACCTCTTGTGCCCCTGGTAGCGTCACCCACTTCCGGCGTCCACGGCAGACGGCGTAGATAAACCCCGCGTTCTCCCTCCTCGGTCCACACAGGCCTCGGCCCTGCGGTGTTCGCGTCAGAGTCCGCACAGGCGACCAGCCTCCAAGCCCAGAGGGGCTGCAATCTGCCCAAGGCTACGCAGCTCACATGTGGCAGAGCTGGGACACGGATTCTGTCTGCAGCCTTTAGCATTTTCCTCTCCACATCATTGGTCCTCCTGTGGGGGACTGGAAGTTTCAGGGAGGGACCGTGCACGGCCTTAAATGACATTCAGTCACAGCGAGCAAATCATAGCTTCCTTCCTTCCTTCCTTCCTTCCTTCCTTCCTTCTTTCCTTCCTTCCTTCCTTCCTAATTTCTTTCTTTCTATTATGACTCCTTTTCAACTCTCCTTGGATACCAGTTATTCCAAGGAGGAAGCCTTGGACGGGAGCTAAGATGTCCTCCACACCTCTCTGACACTTTTTAAGTCTACTCTTTTTTTTTTAAGGTCTCGGGTTCAGATGCTGTTGGTCTGCAAATCTATCTAGAATGCTACAATGCTGTTTTTATTTCTTTTGGCTTATTTTTAATGATATGGTTATGGCAAGTGAGTCTGGTTCTCCATGTTTGGAAATTTCCGTTTGAAAAGCAGATTGATTTTGGTAGCGAAGGAGTGATCCGATTTTAAGGGTGACCATTAAAAGGAGCACGAATGGTACACGAGTATGGCAAAGTCGTGCGGCCCCAGGGCGGCTGGCCGAGGTTCGGGGAGCCCTCAGAGGGGCTCCCCTGAGGGTGCTGACCCCTTTCCCCACCGCAGGAGCTGTCGGCGGAGCAGATCGCGGCCCTGGGCCCCGAGAACGCCGCGGCGGTGACCCCAGCCCAGCGCCGGCAGCTCGGCGTGTGGCAGTTGCAGAGCCTCCAGCGGGCGCTAGATGGCGACAAGCCCCGTGCCGGGGAGGACGCGGCCCCGAGCGCGCGCCCGCCGCGGACGCCCTGGGCGCGGGCTCCGCCAGGTGAGCCAGACGGCCCCGCCCCCTGCCAGGCCCCGCCCCCGCCAGTGCCAGGCCCCGCCCCCAGTCAGGCCCCGCCCCCGGCCAGGCCCCGCCCTGGATCCGCCCTGCGGAGCCTGCGGCAGGCGGCTCCAGGCACTGATGGGAGGTCCCACCTTCAAAGAAAAATCCAAAGTCTTGACCAAACGTATACAAATGACTGTCACCTCGGGCTGCATTTGAAAGCTCCCGGGGGAGGGGTTAGCTCTTAAAAGCCGTAGGTGTCTTGTTCTCGACCCCCGCCCCAGAACCCATGGAATCAGTCCCAGTTCGGTTCGTCTGCCCTTCCCGCTTCCTCGCCCTGCAGTCTTAATAAGTCCGAGCACTCTGTGTGGGGCGCCCACTGCGTGCCAGGCCGGCGGAGGGGCTGGGGTTCTGGCGTGAGCTAGACCCCGCTCCTGCGGAGTGAGTGGGCTGATTTCATGTCTCGTAAGGCCAGGGGAGGAAGGCGGGAAGGAAGCGCGGGAGGTGACAGTGACTCAGGGCTGAGCTGAGACAGGGCGTGGGGGTGGGCGGCCCAGCCCCCCTTTGCCTCCTTGCCTTCCTCACCCCTCTCTTTCCCCGTCACGCTCCCCCGTCTCTGTGACTCCTGCATTCCGTGAGCACCGTCTTTGGACTAACATGTGGGGGACAGTTGTGAACAAGCCAGATGCGTCTCTGGTCCTCACTGAGCGTGGTGGGGGGCTGCTGGGGAGGGCCCATCCCTACGCAGGCGACCCTGAGGCAGATTGACAGGTGCTGGTGACGGCTGAGGCATCTGGGGAACACACAGGAGAGGCAGCTAGCTGACCTAGGCTTGTGGGGAGCCCGTGTGGCCAGGGAGAGCTCCCCAAGACAGTGATGTCTAGGGGTCCACCCTGGCTGGGGAGAAGACAGGCTCAGAGGTGGGGGTGGCCCAGACACAGGGAACTAACTGCGTGAGCAGATCCCAGAGAGCCGAGAGAAAGAACTTGAGGTCTAACTAGAACCTCCACTTCCTTTCTGACTTCTCTTGGGGCTGGTGCTTGGGGCGGGGACGGCGGGGGGGGGGGCGGGTACCTGCCAGAGGTGGCACTTGCAACCCGAGCTGTGTCCTTCGATGTATTATCATTTAAAAAAAATTTTTTATTGATGAACTATAACGTGCCTACTTTTAGAGATTATTTTTAAATGGTGTGGTGTTTTCTGCGTGTTGCATATAGTACAACAGATAATGCGCAGGGTTCCACATCGGTGAGGTCTGGAAAGGAATGCAGTGACGTCTCCCTAGTTTCCTTCCCCAGAAGCGGCCGTTGTTACCAGCCTACGTGTCCAGAGACGTTCTGTGCACATTGTTGAGATTGTCTCTGCACTTCACAAAAGCTCATTATATGCTGTCTGCATCTCGCATTTTCCGCCTAACACCGCCTTGGGGACAGTTCCGTGTCTGTCCTCGGGAGCTGTGCCATTGTTGGTTTTCTGGCCACACCATACCTTTATTTAACTAGGTCTTGGTAGACAGACAATCCACTTCTTTCTTCTTCTTCTTCTTTTTTTTTAACCGTTACAAACAGCGCGGCAGTGAATGACCTTGTGTACTTAGCATCCATCCATTGCAGTTGTCTGCAGGATACACGCTTGGGGTGGGTGGCCAGGTCAGGGGCTGTAATTCTGATGGACACGGCCACGTCTCCCACAGAGGCGGGGACAGCCTTCCCTCCATCCAGCAGAGCCAGAAAGTGGCGAGGGCCCTTTAAAAAGCCAGGCACGATCCCAGATCCTAGCTACCCTGTCCTTTGCATTCACCCCACAGGCCTGAGCAGGCTGGGCTGACAGTGGACGAGCCTTTCCTGTGGGTCAGACCTCTGATCTCTGGTTTCCTAAATTTGTTTCTTTACTCAAGCCCCCTGGGAGTGAGGCTTAAAAGCCTGCTTCCTGGGCCCCACTCCAGACATGCTGAGTCTGAACCTGCTTAGCCAGCTGCCCAGGGGACTCCTTGGTGGGAGCGGCCATGCCACTGCCCAGTGTGCATCTCATTTAATTCTCTCCACTCCCCACCGCCTGCTGGGGGTCGTTCTTCCCAGTGAAGCCACAGCACAGCGAGGTCCCCGTGAGGTGGGGCGGGTGGTTCCCGGGGTTGGGTGTGTGGCCCCCGCGGGCTGTGGAGACTCCCCAGTGCTCTCCCTCTCTTGTGCTTCCTTCCAGGAGTCTCTGTCTCCGGGCGTCTTTGGCTTGGTGGCTCCCTGCTGGTTCTCGTGCTCCAGCTCCTGCGGTGATGAGCAGCTTGGGTGCATTGCCCCCCAACGCCCTGGTGACTGGCCAGAGGCCTCGACCCAGAGCCGCCGCCCCCTAGGGCCGGAGACTGCGGGGGGGCCTTGCCATGGCAAAGGCGCCCCGAAGAGGAGTGATTATTAAAAATGATCTCGCACGTTCGTAAGCTGGCTTGTATCCTCAGCAGGCAGACGCCCTCTGCCGCATGCCAGCCTCTCGTGTTCCAGCTTGGAGGTGGAAACTGCTGTGGGGGGTGGGTGGGCGGGGAGGAGGGTCTGTCAGGGGCACCAGGACCTCGCGTGAGTTTCTGCCCTTTCTCGAGAGGGGCGTGTTGTGTGCAGGCAAAGGCACCGTCCCAGCCCAGGGCCTGACGCTTCCACTCACCTTCCTCTCCCTTCAGCCTCCATTGGCTTCCTCCTCCTCACACGTTTAGCAGAGCTGAAATAAATGGATCCCTCCGCGAAGCCAATATCCCTGCCTGATTGCTGGGACTAATGGATGTTTTGGTGGGCATTTCATGGCTTGGAAATTAAAACATTTAACATGGCTCAACGTTAAGTCAATTTTTAAATACATTTTCCAGACGCCTTCCGTCTCTCTGGGCGTCTGCCAAATGGGTGGCTGTGGAGTTATCGGTTAAGCTTTTCAGAAATTCCTTTTTTTTTTTTTTTTCCCGGTGGGGGGTGGTGGCTCTTCCTGTTTTAAGTTGCTCTGGGCTTCGGGGCCAGGTTGGATTAAAAAAAAAAAAAACATATTGCGTGAGCGGCCGCCCGTGTGACTGTGGCACAACAGAGCAGACCCCCCACCCTTTAGGAGGTGGGGACAGAGTCACTTCTGCAGCCGGAAGGACAGTCTTAGTCTTCCGCTCAGGGAGGCAGAGCCCGGGAGGGTGGGGGACAGCCGTGGTGGGGAGCCACCCCCCAGCCATCAAAGCTGCTTCTCACGGTGTACCTTAGGGGGCGAGCGAGGCGTCCTGGGGACTTTGTCTCTGCCACCAGCACGTCCTGGGCTCTCCTCCTGGTCACGTGTGCGCAGTGGACGTGTCCTCTGGAGATAAGACGAGAGCCTGCGTCTCCACGGCCGTCCCGCGTTCCCAAGGAGGCCGACGGGTTTTGAGGAGCTGCGTGGGCGGGCAGCACGGAGGGACTGGAGCACATGCAGATGTCACATGTGGTCGTGACAGGAGATCAGGACACGGGCGTGTGGACGGCGAGGCCCGCAGTGTCGTTTTGGCTCCGGCTGGGTTTTTGCTGCTGGGGAAGTGGCATGATGTCACTTCTCGTGCACGGGTCATCCGTCCTGTCACGACCCGCAGCCCCCCCTCCGGGGGAACTGGCCTGGCCCGGCTGTCGGGAGTGGGAGGCTGTGTAGACAACAAAAACGTAAGGCATCCGGCCTTACGCTGCTGGTGGCCCGTAGTTTTGTCCCAGGCCCCCTTCCCATCCTCCATTTTTGATGTAATTCCTGGAGCGTCCTCCTATCCTGGGTGACACGCGTGGTTCCTGCTTTTGGGGGGCCGGCTCTGCACCCGGCACTGCTCTGAGGGCTTCACTGTGTCATTAGCGCGCGTCGTCATCGTCACCGCCCAGCCAGGAGGGTGCCGTTGCGGTCCCCTTTTCCGAGTCGAGACGGGCGGGGGCTGGGCGGTTAGGGTACTGTCGTGGGGGGGGGGCCTCACGGGGCAGGGCTTGTCTGGCTCGGCGAGGCCTCCAGGATGGCTCTCCTCTAACTTCTCTAATGACTTGGATCAGAGGGAGATTCCATAACTCCCTTCCCCTTTTCTGCTGGCCGCAGGCCAGTTCGCCTCGCAGCTCACATAATTGGGGACCGCCTCGGGCGAGAAGACAAATGCGGCTTGTGCCCTGCAGGACCCCCGGGGTGTCAGGCTGCAGTGTGCGGGCCTCTGCCAGGTCATGCTGGCAGGAGCTGCTCCTGTTCTCCCTTCAGTGTCAACCCCCGGCTCCTGGGTCCCCCCGCAGCTGGATGCAGACCGGATGGTCATGCGCATGCGCACGCAGGGGACGGGGCGCTGGCCATGGTCCTGACTGGCTGAGGCCTGTGCCAGGCCAGGAATTTTGAGTATTACCCCAGAACCCCCACCTTCGGGCCCACTCCAGACGCTGAGCCCGGCGTGGCGGGTGCTGGACGCCTTCCTGCTACTTCCCTCTACCATCCAGGGGGCTTAGAAGGGAGTTACCCTCTCTCGGCCTAGGACCCAGAGTGTCACCGCCGCTGCTGGGCGGGTTGTCCCGCAGAGGATGGCAGCTGCGTCTTGGTGTGTGTGTGTGTGTGTGGCCTTGCTGTCATGCAAGACAGCAAACAACCTCATATTAAGAATTAGGTATTTCTTTGTCCTCTAAAGGTCTTTGTCCACCCTCGCCTTCTGAGGGCCTTTAAAAGCATCCGTGTCACCCCGCGTGGGACATGCATGTGATAACCAGTTAAGCACGACCAAGCTGCCAGGCCGCACCGTGGCCGGGTGGCTCTGTGCCTCCTGCGGCTGTGTGCAGGTAACTCTGGCCCAGGGCACACTGAATGAGCAGGGAGGGACCCATTCCATTCGTCCAGTCACCAAACAGTGGCAGGCAGAGTTCTGAGATGGCATGTTTCTGGGGGTGCGGGGGGCTTTTCATTCTCTTGGGTAGCCTGGGTTGGCTCAAGTCTGATTTTCTAAGCGGCACCTGGCTGCACCTGGTCATGTGTGACTTCTCGTAAGGGCCTCGCTGGTCTTCACACCGATGCTGGCTTTCCTCCTCGGTGGTGTGGAGTGCACGACTGTCCCCATGGTCAGACACCCCCAGGGGTCCTGTCAGGTACTTGGCCGTAGAAATGAAAGAGCCGTAGGCAGTGGCACTGACCCCCGTGAACATGCTATCACGACGTTCACTCCCGCCTCACCCAGGCCCGTCACCCCGCCGCGTGCTGTGGCGTGCCCCAAAAGCTCCTCCCCAGGGCCTGGCGCCGCACCCCCAGTACCGCCTCTAGCTTTGGGTCGTCCTGCTTCTTCTCAGGGCCCCAGTGCTGGCCTCGAGCCGGGGTCTGGGTAGAAAGAGCATTGTGGGGTGAGGCGGGCACCGTGACCCTCCGAAGCAGACTGCCGGGCACACGAAGCTTCTCCCTCCCAGAGAAGACCATTTTACAAGCTGTCTGGGGTTTCTCCAGCTTCCAAGAGCCTGTGGAGTCAGCTCATTGCCAGGAAAATGTGAATGACTTCTGTACTGTTTCAAAGCTCAGATCGAGCGGCCTGGCTTTTACTGTAGGTTTCGGGTACCTCCCGCTCAGATCCCCTCATGATTCACTCACTTCCTTCAGGGGGACCTGCTCCGGGGTCACCTACACAAGCTGCAGAAGGATGCCATGCCAGCCGCCAAATGCATGAAAGTGTTCATTAAACATTCCAACCCTTGGGATCGCTTGCACCAATAAGGGCACACCTCCCCTCATTTGTACAGTCTCCCCCCTATTTTTCACTCTGCCTCTCAGAGAGCTGCCTGGTCCACTGCTCTTCTACGAATAGTTCACAGAGATGCCCACGTGAGAAGCAGCTCAAATCCCAGGGGAGCAGCTCAGAGCGGCCGTCCCAAGCACCCGAATAGACATTCCTCAAAAGATGTCAAACAAATGACCGACAGGTGCGTGAAAGAGGCTCCACAGCAGGGAAATAGTACCATCAAAACCACCATGAAATATCTGTCAGAACAGCTATTGCCAGAAAAGACAAGCGCTAGCAAGCATTGGCGAGGACGTGGAGAGGAGGGGTCCCTCGGGCATTGCTGGTGAGAATGTAAATCGGTGCAGCCACGAGGGAAAACAGCGCGAGGGGCCTCGAGAAATTTAAAAACGAAGCTGCAATGTGACTCAGCAAATCTGGGTACTTGTCCAAAGAGATGCAAAACAGTCATTTGAAGAGCTCTGTGCACCCCTGGCTTCCCTGTGGCGTTATTCACAACGGCCGAGACATGGCGACAACCTAGAGGTCCACCGACAAATAAATGGATAAAGAAACGGGCACACACATACCACGGAACATCACTTAATGTTAAAAAAGGGTATCCCGCCTTTCGTAACCACGTGGCTGCCCCTGAAGCATGTGATGCTGAGTGAGCTAAGCCAGACGCAGAGACTCGTGTCGGTCAGCGCTTGCACACGGGATCTGGAACACGGCCGTGGTCGGCCGGAGAGCAGATCTCAAGTGTTTTCATTGCACGCACGGTTACTGCATGAATGAACGGGTGTATGTGCTAATTAGCTTGATCTTGGTGACCATTTTGCAATGAATACATGCATCAAAACGTCACATTGTATACCTTAAATACATACAGTTTCAATTTGTCATTTCCGGCCCTACTAAGGCTAGAAAAAAAAATTTACAAAAAATGAGACCAATAAAAAACAAAAAGCAAAAGAGAGGTTGCCCAGTCAGGACAATGGACTGGCACGTAGCAGGTGCTTGATAGATATCTGCTCATTTTCTCTAACGATGGCATCTTGATGGCAGCTTCATGTGTATAGAGGTGTCTGCTGGTCACGGAGGCGTCTCAGAAAGCTCCAGGCCACAGCAATCTCTCTTTCTGGGATGCTCACCCTCAAGGTGAGTCCCCATGTGCTGTGTGTCCGTCACAAACACACCCTCCGACTTGGGGGTTCATTTTCACAGGCCACCGTAAGTCGGAGGCTTGGATGGACTGATCCCGTTTCTTCACCTGGGCCCCGGACAGTTGTGTCGTGTGTTTGTAACGCCATGGTTTCCTCATCTCTGAAACAGTGTTACATGATCCACCAAGCGACCTACATTTGTCAAGGGCTGAGTATGCCAGGGAACACGTGTGCTGTGATTTCTAGGTGAGACAAGGATGGGAAAGAATGAGTCCCGTGCTTGTCATCTGTGCGGCCAGGAAGCCGAAGCTTAAGACGAGTAGCAGGCAAGGGTTGGGCCCCAGGGGGACGCTGCAGACAAAAGCCTGGTTCTGCTCTGCGTGGGATGTAAGTCACCTCTGGGGGCAGGCTGCAGCTGGGTGACATCCAGGGCCACGGCTGGCACCGACAGTTCCTTTAGGGAAATTGCAAAGGGGTGCCACTTCAGCCAGGCGGATTTTAAGTGCTTCCACTGCCGAGGGTGGGACAATTACCAAGAGACCTTCTCCTCGGGGAGGAAGCCCTTTGGACCAGGCCACGTGGCCTGACTCGTGATCAGAGCGAGGGCTGCGTTTCTGTCCCCGCTCATCACCTTGGCCAGGTGCCTGCACGGTGACACACAGCCTATCTCTCTCGGAGGCCCCCCAGGGCAGCTGCTGTTCCTCTTTATTACAAAACTCAGCAACTCAGCTGAGAGAAGCATTTTAACATTTCCATGGAGTGCAGATGAATTTGTGTATCAATTGTGAGGCGTGACATCTAATGAAAGAGGTGACATGTTGGGGCTGGCCATATTGACCTGAATCAGGCTGGACAAGCCGTCCTTGAGGTTTGCTTATCTGACAACCCGATTCCTCTTGAGAGAACGAATTAAATTGTTTAGCTTCTCCAACAGGGGCCTTGTGTGACATTTAAGCAGAATTTCAATGTATTTGTGTGTATTCTAAGGCTAATTTGGAAATTAACACTTGAATATGTGTAAGAAGGAGCTGCTTGGTTTGAAATAGTCTCCCTTATTCTTTTTGGTTTGTTGGTAGCTGTGAGTTAATTTAGCCCTAAATAGTTCAAAGCCTTCTCTGTTTTTGCTCTGGGGATAATGTTTTTCTTTTCAAAGATGTAGCATTTCTGCCAATAGTACAGAAAGATAACAAAGACAAGAACCTCGGGCTCTTTGGAGACAAAATGGTATTCCGAATTGGACATTTATTAGAGCGAAGGGATAAATCTCTAAATCTGGGTTTTAGGATTGTAGATTTGTTTAACTGATTTCTTTGTTTAAATTTCAGATGCATGCATGATAATTTTGAAGAGCGTGCTATTTGATTTATAAATCTTTTCAGAGGCATGTCAACATTTATCTCGGTCTCGGCCAAGTTTATTTTTCACACTCCTAGCTGAAGGCAGGTGTGATGGTCCCCCTCCCTTCACACCTCAGAAAGATGGCTGTTTTCTCACTTGTAAATGCTCTGACCTCAGAGGAGAAGGGACAGAGGTTTCTGGGAGCTGCTGGTTCGGGGTGCTGGCTCAACAGTGGATTGTCTGATCTAACTCTTGGCCTCCGATGAGAATGGAGTGAGGTCGTGGTCGCAGAGGGCCTCACCGTCTGGGACGCTGCTATTCTTCACCACCACTCCGATTTCCTCTCCCTTCCTTTTGTCCCTTTTCGGTCCCTAAGTCCCCCAGTCGTCAACTTTCATGTCCAAAGCAAGCTCTCCTACAAAGCCAAGGAAAGCGCTGGATTCTCTTCCACTGCCGCCGGGTCCTCGTCCTCCGCCGTCGCTCCAGGCCACTGTCAGGTCTCCACGGCACACGGCGATGTCCGACCCCCTCGCTCCCTCTTTTGCCTCCCGCCTCGTCTGCAGGTCCGCTGAGCGGTTCCCTCCTTCACAGCCGGTGAAGGCCCCTCGAAGCTGCCTTGAACTTCAGAACGCCCGCCGTGGCCACGTCGTCTTCACCTCTGCAGATATTTGTCCCCGGCCATGCCGCCCGCCCTGTGTCTCCTTCACTGCGTCCTCTTCCCTTCCCCGTGGCCTCTGCCTGTGCCGGTCCCCGGCTGAAGACGCTTCCCCTTCTCCTTCGCACTGGAGATATTACTTATCTTCCGGGCCTGTGGTGGGCTGAATGTCTGCGTCCCTGCAAAATTTGTATGTTAAACCCTGACCCTGCAAGGTGGTGGTGTTAGCAGGTGGTGTTAGTGGGTGGTGTTAGCAGATGTTAGGAGACCACGATGACAGTGGTCACCAGACAGCTTGCTTCTCCTCTCCGCTCTCTGCCACGCGAGGACACGGCAGGACGCTGGCACTCTGTGACCGGGAAGGCATCCCCCACCGCACCGCGGCCATACCAGGCCACTGGCCTGGGGCTTCCGGCCTCCGGGGCTGTGAGAAGTAGATCTCGGTCATCGCTAAGCCACCCGCTCTCTGGAACAGACTCAGACAAGGACTCGCCTTAAGTGTCGCTTCTCTAACTCTCCAGAGTAAAGTAGGCCTCCCGCACCCACTCAGAGGGGCACGTTTGTCTTCAGAACGCTTGTCGCAGTATGTAATTATGTGTTTGTTCAATGATCTGTTTAATATCTATATTATTAGATTATAGGCCCCTCGTTGCCCGGGACTCGTCCTTAGCTCCTGCCATTGTCGTTCCAGGGCCCTCCTCTGGGTCTGGCATGTGACTAGGCACTCAGTAGATATTTGTTGAATGAATGAATTGAAGGTATGAATGACTGAGCATATATCACATTGCTGACAATCCTGCCTTTTGGGATTTTAGAATCACTTTTCACTTGCTTTCTTAAAAAGCAGTAAGCTTAACGTTATGCCTTCACCTAGAAGATCTGAGTCTGAAGCAAAAAATTGAAATCGGTGACATGTGACATGTAATGGAATGGATGTCCACGCAGCCCAATGTCCCTGAGCTGTGATGTGGCACTGCCTCTGAGTCTGCCACGGTGAACTTGACCACGGAGATGCTGAGTGCGCTGCCAGCCACGGCTAGCAACTGAGTAGCGAGTGGTGGTGTCAATCTTAAAAGCATAAGCTATTCTTAGATGCTTCTTTTTATAATGGGTTTTATTATGGAGTTGCTAAAATGGGCCTAAACCATATGTCTCTCCATCGAGAAAAGTCTGAGCAAGGATGGCAGAGACATCGAAAAACCACCGGTGAGATCTGAAGGCCAAGCGTTAGTGTTTTTTTTTTTTTTGCAACTCAGAACAGTCCTGGCTTGGGGCAGTTAGTTCTCTGAGAGGGACAGACAAACAGACAGATAAAGAAGCATTTGTCTCTTCATTCGGGGTCAGTTTAGAATCATTGTGAAGGGTACATGTGATCACAGAGCCTGGAGCTATAGAGATGGTTGAAATTATTTGGGGCAGCCACCATGAGATGTCACACTTGAGCAGTCGGTGGAGGGACCCAGGGGCAACCAGCACATTTTGATTAGAGGGGTGACATCGGGAAGCCGGTGGTCTTAACATCTTTGAAGTAAGGGGCTGGTGCAGGACTTTGGAGCACGATGCAATTTTTACTTTTTTTTCTACCAGGCATCAATATTTGCCACGTGGTTCCAGAAGCGTCCTGTGTCTGCGTTCCTGAGCACCCTGAGCCCCGAGCGAGGTGACAGAGCGAGCCAGACACGTGCCATCCGTGCCCGGCGACATGAGCTGAATTTTCAGAGCCTGGGGAAGGTGGATGTGACGGGATCTCACCAGCGGTCCTCCTGCAGGCGATTGTCGCTGGGCTTCCCAACGGCAGGCAACGGACCCTCTCACCGGAACAGGGAACTGCCACGACGCTCTGTTGCACAGCGGGGACAGTCTAGGCGCGTGGCGGGCGTTTGCGCAGCACGGAGCATGCGCGGAGGGGGCAGCGAGTCTCCACACCAGGGTGTGATGGTCCCTCCAAGATGGTCCATGCACATCTGCGTCTGCGCGCGCACAAATGTACCACATTTTTATTATTATTATTATTTTTAAGCAGCCCAAGGAGAGCGTGCTACTGTTCTCTCTAAAAAAAAAAAAAAAAAAGGAAGTAAAATCCACATACCCTAATTAACCATTTTTAAGCACACGGTTCCGTGGCATGAGGTCCCTTAGTGTCGTTGTGACACCGCCGTCTCTGCCTAGTTCCAAAATGCCACACTCTCTTTCGTGTCTCATAATTTTTTTAAATTTGCTTTTATTTTTATTATGAGTGAGGTTGAGCATATTTCCAACTGCCTAAAATGTGACGGCAAGCCAAAGAAAACCTCATTTCGTATTACAACAAGCAGAGCATGTCAACCACTTGCGCTGGAATTTTGGAGATAAAATATGATACTTGGGACAAAATCCATGGCGTGGGGATGGCTACTCCGTGCAAAATCCCCAGACACCTTTGGGGGTGGGTTCAGGAGAGCGGGTGTCCTGTGAAAGGCGTTTCCTAAGAACGGAGTGTGCTCAGGGGAAGACATGAGGCTGTTTTAATTTAAGATGCACAGCGAGCGGCCATCACTGCTGCGTGCATTGTCATCACTGCTGCGTGCATTGTCACGAGCTGGTGATTAGAATATTTTTGTTGCTACCAGGAGTTAAACCCCGTCGGCCTCCGCGGGAAGGGTTATGCTACGTGTCTTGCTTTCCCAGGGGAGTCCGAGGGGGTACCCGGGGCTCTCAGTTCTAACGTGACAGCGGGGAGAGGGAAGGACCAGCGGGGACTCGTCCTGTCTGATGACAGGAGCAAGGCGGAGGATCGTGGAGAAGGCACACCGTCAGGCCCTGAGCTCTGGCCGCAGAGTGTGGCAGGGGGAGGGGCTGTCATTCGGTTCAGATGATGTCCTGAGACCCAGTTTCCTTTCCTGAGTCCCGCAGGGGCAGGACACGTGGTGTAGCGTGTTGGAGAGATGACAGGATGAGCTGCCATAACCGAGAAGCCGTAAAATACAGTCGAGCTCACTTCTTTTCCTGGCCCAGGGCGGGGTAGGCAGCTTGGTTCCGTGAACTCATCCAGAGCCGTGGGTTCCTTCTGTCTCATGCTTTGCCATCTTCTTTGCCGTCCTCTGGGGTTCGGCCTTGACCCTTGCGGTGGAAGCCGACTCGCCAGCACCATGCCCTCGCTCCTGCGTGCCAGGCCGCTTGAGGCTTGTGCTCAGAACTGGCCCTCCAGCGCCCCTTCCTGCCATGTGCCATTGTCCAGAGCGCACATCCCACAACCAACCCTCTCCAGGGGTGGGGAGAGGGTCTCCGCCTTTTGCAGGGTGGGGCTGCAACTCACAGTGTCAAGGGTGGGAGACAGGGACGTATGACCAGTTTAGGGCACTTCTGCAGCCACGGGAGGAATTCGCGTGATCGGAAGGCACGGGAGCAGCAGTGACGCGATGCGTGGCCCAGGTGACGTGAGTTGTGTGTGCCGTGCGGGAAACCGCCCAGAGGTGACCTTGGCGTCTAGGCTGGGGGCCCTTTCGGATCCAGGCCTGTGGGATCCTTTGCGCAGGGCAGGACACAGTGTCCGTGTGCCAGCCGGACCTCCCTGGCTGGAAACAAGGACCAAACGCTTTGTGTGTTCGGCACCTCCAGCTTCTCGGCGAGGTGCCGTGGGGGAGGGGGTTTCGTTCAGACAGCTTAGCTCGTTCGCAGTTGCGAAGCTAATACCCTCACCACAAGCTGCGCTGCGAAGAATCCCAGACTTGTGTAAATTATGATTTGTTTGTTGGGCCTTGAGGGGGTCTGGAAAGCGTGCGTCAGCTTCTCCCTCTCAAAACGCGCACACATGTTAGTGCAAATGGGCGTTTTCTCTTCTGAGCATCTCTCAGGGCCGTGCTTTGCCAAACGCGCTGGCCGGCAGTCAAGCTAGCGTCTGTCAGGTAGCCCGGCCGTCCGGGCGGGGGCTGCGGACCTCTGAGCCGCCTTGCCCCTCCGCCAGCTGGGGGGTTGACGGGCAGGGAGCCGAGAAGGGAGGAGGAAGGAGAAGGAACACCTTCTTTCTGATTCACTGGCTCTTCCGGTTGGCATCGCTCTAGCAGTGGCTCCAAACCTCAAGGGATGGGGATGCTAAATGACACCAGCAGTCGTCCAAGTTCCTTATGTATCCCCCAAGGACCAGCCTCAGGGGCCCGTCGGAGAGGCCAGCGTGCCCAGGCACAAGCCTCAGCTCAGAGGCTGGGGCCCCGGCTCCCCCCGTGGCTGCTTCTGCCATGCTTCTGGGGTCTGATGTCTCTGCGCTCTGCTCCCCGCTCTTGAAGGACAGTAACTGCTTCAAACCGTCACCTCTGCTGTGTTAACGCAAGTGTTTATTCCCCTTTTTGCGTTTTTAGTTCTCCCGTACTGTTGGGAAAAATAAAATCCTGATAAAATGAATGTGCGTGGTTTCTGTTCTCCTGCCTGAATCTGGACTGTTACGTATAAGATTATTTTAAATGGTACCAAGTGGAACCTTGAAAAAGGTATTTGGGTATTTATTTAATATAATGTGTATTATGAAAAGAAATATATGACTAACATACTAAACTCATCAGCTCTTAGGTGTTATCACTTTAAGATTAAACACACAAATGAAGAATGAGCCGACTTAGAGAACAGGGTCAAGCAAAGAGCGACGGACACGCTGCCAAAACAGTGAAGGAGGCATGCGAATTCGAAAGCACTGGACTTGAGGTGTCACCTCCATCCACACATTAGCTCTTTTAACAGACATGATCTTCGTTCCAAAGAAGAATCAGGAGAGAGGGAAGATGAGTGAAGCCACAGAGTGCGATTTCCTGCCTCTCTTCATGTTCCGGGGGCCACGTATGAGGCTGCCAGGGCGCGGAGGTTGCAGGCACCCTGGCCTGTCCCCGACACCTGACCTCCAGCCCATAGCCGGCCACTTGCTGGACCAGCGGCGCGAGCCTCGTGCACTCATGTCACCCAGCGGTTGAGAGGGTTGGCCGCCGTTTTGAAGTGCCACGGACTTGACCGTGGAGCCACTCAGCGTGGGAGCCCAGGTCCCGTGTTCTATCGTTATTAAATTGTCAAACTCCGAGTCCCTCTCTTGGTGGCACCCTGGAGGCCGAATGCCAGGCCTGAGAAGACAGAGTCGCGAGGTCCGCAGAGAGCAGACCGGCCACTTACCTGTCTTACCTGTAGCTGATGAGGAATACCTGTCCTGCCATCTTGTTCTGAGAAACCTACCGCCATCTCCTCCCGCTTTAGGGACAATGAGCTGAGGTGATTATTTTTGTTCCGAGCAGCCCCAGGTGGGGAGAAAGTCAACCCACATAGTCTGGAGAAGAAACGCATCCTTTAAGAAGAGCTATCTCAAGTGGTTACAGAGAGGGCCAGGCCTAATGAGGTCACCCCAGTGGAAACGTGACACCTGAAATGTGACTTCTGAATGATGTGGAAATGAGCAGAAAGGAAGTACAGTGGAGACTTGGCACGAGACGGGCGTCTCTAGACACACGCGGCAAAGGCACACGTTGCTCCGTGATTGACACTCGGTGTCATGGGCTTTAATTTTAGTTTGCTTCTGAGGGAAACGTTGGCGTAGGTGAACCACAGACAGAAAGACAGGGCACACGAAGAGCTATTTCACTTGCGCCCTGACTGTGACAGCAAAAACGTTTCAATTTCGACATTCGGTCCTTCTCAGAGACTCCTTAATCTTCAGAGAGGTTCTGATGTGCTAGAATTTTCTGATAGGATGTCTCTCCTTCAGGAAACAATCCTTCAGGAAAAGGGGTTCGGACTGAGAGGCAAAAGCGATTCACAGCCACCATTTTTCTGAGATAGCTAGCTAATGGTTCCACTTGGGATGATGAATGCAATATAGAAAAAATGGTTCTTTAGTTTCTGCATGATTTTTAATCATCATGGCATTATTTCTACACACTGTCTTAAAAAGGATAGGCTTGCTATTTATTGGTAGGTTTTCCTGAATGTCTCAAACTTAAACTCAAACTTAAAAAAAACCCCAAAACCAAAAAACAAAACCATATTGTTTTCTTAATCACAAAAGTTTGCGAAATGCAGGGATGAAGGCATCAGAAAGACCTTCTCACGCCTGATTTCTGAATTATTTTTGACTTGTTCCTTTTCTCTGTCTTTTCTCAAATCAGTTCTCGACCCCCTGTCCTGAGCTCATTCATTCAGCTCACGGGGATCGAGTGTCTGAGGCGTGAAACCTTCTCTCCGTCGGAGCATACCTAACATCTAAGTTGTCACTCAGCGTTTTCACCATGGGTTCCTACCATCCCATGCCGGGAGGGATCTGCCATTGGCACAATTTTGACTCCAAGGTTCTCACTTGGATTAACCCATCGCGTCCCCAAACCTGATAAAGCCACTGTTTCTGGGGGAGAGGTTCGTGATCCAAATAATGCTCATTCAAGGTTCTCTGGGGGAAGAAATTTCTACATATGAACAGAATACAGAGAACCCCCTCCCTGAAGGATAGCTAGTAACCACCGCCTAATGATAATAATAATAATAATAATAATAATAATAATATAATAATAATAATAATAATAATAATAATAATAATAATAATAAAACACAACACCACCACCTGGAGAGGAGGAAACAAAACACTGAAACAGACATCAACAGTTCGGCCCAGTTTGAAAGTCAAAATTAACTACAAGTTTGTGCAACAAAACGACAGAAGCATGTAGATCGGTTTCTGCAGCCCTGTAGCAGAGGTTCTGGGACTCACCAGTTTGTGGTTGTCACGTGTCGATGTCCAGATCCCTTTCTCATGGATAGAAACCAAAGAAGGTACGCTTCGCCATACCGCGTGGGGCAGCCTTGGGCTTAGCTAATTGGGGACGTATCAGGAAATTAAAGAACAAAGCAACTTACGCTTCCCTCGTCTTCACTGTTATCCCTGAGCATGATGGGACACAAGAGCCACACAGGTCTTGGGGATGCGAATTCCTGGTCAAGAAGATGAATGCAGCTGAAGGGGTGCTTTCCACCTCAGCGACCCCACGTGGCCTCCTGCGGGGAGAAGATGCTTAGACTTGGGACGGAGGAAGCTTCTGGACTGGCCTTTGTCCCGGCCCAATGCCTCATCTTGGGACCTCCCACCCTGCTGCCCCTCACACACTACCCCGTTGCAGTGTGTCTGTGCGGGACCTGCCCCCTGGCAGTGATCTTGCCGGGTTTGTGACTCAGAGCAGAGACACCAGCAAAGAGCTGCCTCTTTTCAAATAACCTCGCCAGCTCTGAGACATGCATTTCTTCCTGGTCCTTTAAAGCAAGAACTGCAGGCCCTCAGCCTGCTTGTCACCCGTTATGGGCACTCTGGTGCCATCAGAAGGAGCATTTCCCTCTGGGAGCACTAATGGCAGAAAAGTTGATTTTTTTTTTCAGCGACCACTTTGGGAAAAACATCTGGGCATGGAAGGGAGCAGCAGGCACGCTTGACAACACACAACTCATTCGAGGGGTTACTTAGACTCTCTTCAAATTCAATTGTGATTCACGCGTTCTTCCCTCCTCACCCGGCCTCATTAACCTCGGGACAAAAGAAAATAAGCAACACGAATTCGATTAAGAAAATACTTTGTAGCTTTTTTTTTTTTTTTTTTTTTTTTTTACTGACACAACCCTGGTCTAAGTTGGCAAAGGGAATAATAGGGATGTTAAGTTTTTCTTTTCCTATGCATTTTTGGGGTTCAGGGTTTTGACCCTTGGTGCCATTCTAAATGAGAAGCTGAAACTGATTTGGTATTGAAATCAAAGACCACTCCACAATTCCAACGTTTTACGCCAGGCAAGCAATCACAGCAATCTCATTAAGATGCGATTATGAGATTTGAAAATTTTTTTGTTTCGTGTGCAGTTTTAGATCTATTCCCTTTCACCACTCAACTAGACCTTGAATCTTAGAATAAATTATTTTTTAAAATGAGATGAAGACTTTTTTTTTTTTTAAATCACTTCTAATTTCTCTTCACATGCAGAAAATACATTTCCAATGTAGAAAAAAAAAGTAAATGCCAAAGTTTTGGCATACGCATTTCTGGGCATCTTTGTGGGAAGGAGGGGCCTAGTTTTCTTCAAAGACGCCAGCTCGTAAAGGAGACGGTCACCCTCGGGCAGGTCTGTTGCTCCCACCTCACTGCACCTGTTTCTGATCACCCCCATCACCGGTTGGGCTGGCGCGTTGCCAGCATGCCTTTGCACTCCAACCAGCTACCGTTAAACAAACAAACAAACAAACAAACAAAACAAAACACGCCGGGGAGGTTAATCACGCCTGTCCCTGGTCCTAACATCAATCCTGCGCCCTCGATGTTATGCATGGATTTCCCGAAGGTAACCAGGTTTCTGTTTAAATGTTACTGCTCTCATTAGCATCAGCTGTGTTCTTGCTAAATGTGCTGAGAGGTATTTTTCCACTCTGGGTTATCAATTATGCTTCTTACTTGTAGTTGTTGGGAAAAAAAAGTCTTTTGGGGGAGGAGTGGTGGTTCCCAGTGTCTTTTTAAATTTTAATTTAATTCAATTTAATTTATTTTATTTTATTTATTTTATTATTATTTTATTATTATTTTATTTTATATTTTATTTTATTTTATTTTATTTTATTTTAATTTTTTTATGCCTTCATTCACTTTGTTTGTACAAAGCCTTCACATGCTTTCTCAATGGTCCCTTTGCCTGGGTTCCCTCTGATTCCCGCCCTTATAAATCGTGGTTCTTCTACTGCCCGAGTTCCTTCTTTGACTCACTTCCTGGCATGGTCTTCCTGCTTCCGCTTGAACCCATGGCTATCCTTCAAGACCCAGCACTGACCCCTGCTTGTCTTACCCTGCATTCGTTCCTATAGAGAAACTTCCACCACCCACCATCTTCCTCCTTGTCCTGCTCATGCTTCTCTCCACTACTACCTGGCTTCCTAAGGCAGGGTAGGTACTTGTAGTCGGTATGTGGCTTATTTTAATTTACTTCATTGGTACCTTTCATCTGTGGCAAGGTATGCTCATTTCCAATTACCATAGATATATGAAGGTTCCTGTTTAAAAACGCATTTAAATTAGAAAGTGGAAAGCAGGGGTCAACAGATTTTCGGTCAAGTTCCAAATAGTAATTATGTCCAGCTCTGAGGGTCAATAGTTCTCCGTTGTGACCGCTCGGTCGCACAGCTGTGGTTGACTGCAGCTGTGGACAGTTCGCATGCGCACGGCTGTGGCCAGACTCATCTGGAGGCTGTTGTTTGCTGGCCCCTGATCTAAAGAAAATTATTATTAAAACAGAGTTCGGGGAGTGAGTGAATGTTTCAGAAATCGGAGGCTGAAATGTGAATGCTCGAAAGATTGAGACACCTCGGTTTAAGCTGTCGCTGTTCAATGTTTTCTTTTTCACAACTGCTCTGTTATATTCCGAGCCTGGAAACACACACCCCCTACCCGTGAGACAGGCAGAAGTACAGATCAGTACATTAGAGTGACCTCAGAAGTGTCACTAGGCTCATGTATGTGTGCGTGCATGTGCGTGTGTCCTGAAAAAGCTGCCTTTTCCACCCTCCCCAGAGTCTTCCCTGTACCTGACAACCCCTCCGTTAGCCTCTGCCTATTTCGCAGATGAGGAAACCGAGGTTCAGAGAGGTTCAAGAATTGTTGGCAGTCACAGAGGTGGTTAGCGGAGGGAGTGGGATTCGAACCAGACATTGTGACTCCAAGAGCCACAGGCTTGATCGCAGCACCACCCAAGCCTGGTTCCCTTGCCTAAGGAACCAGTTCCTCCCCTGGGATGATTCGATATGAACGAAACCAGCCTAGACTTTGGAAAATTGTCAACCTATGCAAACGCCTGTGACGATTCTCCTGCCAGGGTGACTCAAGCAGGGTGGCTGGAAGCCTGGTCTCGCTACCCACTCCTGGTGGACTGGGCGCTACTTAGCACTCAGGAGGTCCAGGTGTCTGTGAGGGTGGAAGGTGCCCAATCTGTTCACTGGTCAGCTGTAACTCAAGGTGACCAGGAATGCTTGCCTGCTGATGGGATGAAGCCCCAAGTAGTAATAATAATAATAGTAATAGTAATAGTAATAGTAATAATAATAATAATAATAATAATAGTAATAGCAACCGTGCTGCGCTTTATAAGCCCCCAGATGGTAGGCTCTCTCCTAGGCGTTCTGCACGTAGATTTAATTAGTCCTCAGAACATCCGTTTTGGGGAGTGTAGTTATTTCCTGGGCTGCCTAACAAGATGCCACAAACCACGTGGCTTACAACAACTGGGGTGCATCTCCCGCAGTCCTGGAGGCGGGAAGGCCGAGACCCGGGTTCAGCAGGCTGGGCTCGCCCGGACCTTCTCTGGGAGCACCCTTCCCGCCTCTTCCTTGGCGTGTACCCCCCGTTCGCCCCTCGCTCGGCGATCCTCATGACCAGCGATCAGCCCTCGTCCAAGCAGCTACGATGGAAAATTCCACCAGTGCGCATGCGCCTCATAGGTGTGAAGTCGCGCGGCTCTGCGCACGTGCCGAAGTCTCGCGAGACCCGCTCCGCCCCGCCCCCCCAGCCCTGCCGCGTCCCGTCAGCGGGCGTCGCGCGGCTGCAGACTGCAGACGCGTCATCCGCGCGTCCCTGAGGGGCCGCTCCGGCCGCAGGGTGGCCATTGTGGTGTCGCGCGTCGCGGAGCTGTCGTCGGCAGGGGCCGCCACGCCACGTCGAGTGTCGTGTGCCCGCCCCGCGTCGCCGGGCCCTGGCGCGTCCCGTCAGTGGGCGTCACGCGGCTGCGGACGCGTCGCCCGCGCGTTCCTGAGGAGCCGGCTCCGGCCGCAGCGTGGCCGTCGTGGTGTCGCGCGTCGCGGAGCTGTCGTCGGCAGGGGCCGCACGCCGCGTCACATGTCGCGTGCCCGCCCCGCGTCGCCGGGCCTGCGGCCCTCACGCTTCATCAGGAGGAAGGTGAGTGCTGAGCGCTGAGGCGTCGTGTGTGTGTGTGTGTGTGAGAGAGACAGGGACAGGGACAGGCAGGCCGCGGCCACCTAGCGTGCGGCACGGCGCGTCATTGTCATTCTCCGTGTCGTCACTAGGTGTCGCCTCATCTCCTTCTGCGCCGCGGTCGTCGTCAAACCCGATGTGCGCAGGCCTGGGCACCGTCCGCGGTTGCGGGGGGCCCCCCGCGGATAAGGGGGGACGGCTGTGGCGGCATCACCCCGCACGCGGCGCTCTTCCCTGTGAGTGCGCCTCCGCGTCCCCGAACGTCCCCGGGACGCCCGCCATCGCACTGGGGGCCACCCGACCGGCATCGCCTCATCCCACTTCCGGCCGCAAAGACCCTGCAAAGGGAGGGCCCCAGGTTTCCGGGGTCAGGACCCGACTGTGGCTTTCCGGGGGACCCCGGCTCGCCCCACCCAGCGAAGACGCTGCCCCAGACCACGTGGCCCCAGACCAGGTGGCTTCGTGCACGGGGCCAGGTCTGTGCCCTTGACCGCAGAGCTGCCCCGCCTGGCGCTTCAGGCCCAGCTGCTGTCCCACAGCCCCGGGTGACAGCGGACCGCATGGCGTTAGCTGTCCAAAGCCCTCGGCTGCAGGGGTGGCTCCCAGGAGCCTGGGGACAGGGCAGGGGCTTGTCACTGGGTGTGGGGGGGGGGTTGTTCATCTCAGCAGGGACTCAGGCTCTCGGTGTGGCTGAGTGGGCGCACGCCCAGCTCCCGTCCCCTGTGAAACTGGTCGTCTGTGTTCATTTCAACAATGAACGGTCCTAAAGGAGGCCGGAGACGCAACGCAGATGCCGGCATCGTGGAAGGAACAAAGACATGCTGATGTGTCGAGTCTCGGTCCCTGGGAAGATAAGGGATGTGCGCGTCGAGCACTAAAACAGAGGAGGTTACACAGTGGTCCTCGCACCATCCATCATCAAGCCCGTCCCAGGCTGGTGGCAGAACCGGAGTCGGCCGTGATCCTGGCGTTATCACTGCAGTTAGTTTATCTCCATCTCAAATCAGGTGGCGCTGACAGGAGGGAGAGGAGTGTAACTACGTGATCTAGTTCCTGCAGAAAATGCAAGAACAATACAGACGATCGGGTTAAATATATCCCCCCAGAAACAACATGACTGCCCACGCTTAAGTCTGCACTTGCTTCTTGCGTGACACCAGTGTGCCCTCTGAGTTCACCTGCCTCTCCTGGTCTCCACCCTCTGGCTGTTCCTGCACCACCCCTCCCCCCCCACCCCACCCCCAGAGTCTGTCTTCTGTGTTATTTCCCTCTCTCTGCACCTGCCTGGACAACCTCATCTTCACGACTTCGCCACTGGCTGCCTGTGTTCCAATGACATCCAAGCTGCCCCTTCCTAGGTGCCAGACATGTGTTTTTCCCTTCCCAGTTCTTTAAACTCTTTTTTGACCAGTACTGCATTTTCATAGTTAAAATCCAGACAGTATAAACGAACAGTCAGCAAAAGTTCTCTCTCTCATCTTTGTCTCGTATCTATCTGCCTAGTTCCTGTTTTCATGGGAGATCATTGCTGATTGCTTTCGACTCCTGGAGGTTCTATTTATACATATACCAGAAAATATAAATGGTAATTTCTCCTCATTTCCCCCTCAAATGTACCATCTTAAGCACATAATCTGCACTTGGCTTTTTTTTTTTTTTTCACTTTTGATCTTTTCACAACAGTATTTGGAGAACTTCATTTTCTTCTTTCTTTTTTTAACGTTACAGTTGCACAGTGTTTTGCTGTCTGGCTGCCCCATAATCTGTTTCACAGTCCCCTACCAGCAGACATTTGAGTTCTTCTAGTCACTTGCCACGACGGTTCGTTTTATGTGTTCATCTGACTGGGACACAAGGGGCCAAATATTTGGCTAAACAGTATTTTGGGTGTGTCTGCATGGGTGTCTCCAGATGAGGTGAACGTGTGAGTAGGTAGGCTGAGCACGTTGCCCTCCCTGGCGTGGGTATGGGTGAGGGTGAGGGTGAGGGTGTGGGTGGACCCCGCCCAACCAGTCGAAGGCCTGCGTAGACGAAAAGGCTGAGTAAGAACAAATTCTTTCTACTCAACTTGTCTTTGAGTTGGGACATCGGCCTTCTGCATTCGGACTCAGAGGCGGCTGGAACATTACTGTTGGCCTCCTGGGTCTGGATTGCTTAGGCTCCATAATTCCATGATTGCATAAGCCAAGGGTCCCCAACCCCTAGGCCACAGGCTGGTACCAGTTTGTGGCCTGTTAGGAACTGGGCCATGCAGCAAGAGGTGAGTGAGAGAGAGAAGCTTCATCTGTATCTGCTCCCCAGTGCCACCTCAGCTCCACCTCAGACCATCAAGCATTAGATTCTCATAGGAGCACTGGGCCCTGGTGCCAAAATGGTTGGGGACCGCTGGCATAAGCCAGTTCTTTCAGCTTGTGTAGCACCGTATTATGTGGGGTATGCGTGTCACAGTAACGGTGTGCCATGTCTTTCTGTACCTTTTTTTAAATCAGGCAACAGTAAGCCTTGGGGATTTGTCCAGCTGAGTAGACAGTCCAGCTTCTTTGTTTTCACGGCTGCGTACTATTCCAAAGCAGGAACTTGTGGCACTGTATTCTATGATCTTACTAATGGACATTTTGGTTGTTTCCAGTTCTTATTTTTTTTTCTTTTTATCACAATAACGCTGCAACAAATGTCCTTCTATAACCCTTTTGCACACGTGCGAGTGAGTCTCTGTGCTGGATACCAGGATTGGCATTGCTGGGCATTTTAAAATTTATTCCTACTTCTTGACCAGGCCACGCATGCACCTATGTGATTCAAAAGTCAAAAATAGTACACAAGGTATGCGTTGCAAAGTCTCCTCACACCTCTTTCCTAATCTCATTTGTTGTGTCTCCTTTCAGAATTTCTTTATGAAAAATAAAACAAAGAATCATATGTATCCTATTTCTTTATTAAACAAATAGCAGCATGACATAAACACATACACACGTATATCTTTTATCTCACTTTGTTTTTTTCCCTTGACAGTATATTTTGGAGTTCTTCCCATAACTGGCCATATTCTGATATAAGTACACAGAGCACACCCCCAGGCCTTTTTTGCATAGTATTTTGTTTGTGTAGTATTTACGTGGATGTACTGTAATTTAGTAAATGAGTCTCTTACAGAGGGTCACTCCCCCCGCATCTTTTGCTACTACAAACAAAAACCTGCGCATTTTACGTGTAGATAGATAGAGCCACGTTGTCCTTCAAAGGGGCTGTGCAGTCTGCATGCCCGCCTGGACATGTGTTTAAGGAGCTAAAACAGGGCAAACGCTTGCTTGTACCTCATGCTCAACAAGTTCAAACTGCTCATGGCTCCCGGAACAGGACATGTTTTGTCACTTGTCCTTATGATCCCCTTTATTGCAACCTCCCCCTCTATACCCTGTCTAGCTGACTCTAGAATCTTCCTCTAAGTTTTGCCTTGAAAATCTGTAGGGTGATCCTTGCCCCCGCAGGTAGAGTCTGTACCTGTCTCTGTGTCACCACGAATGCGTGCCCCATCTCTGTTTCTGCTCTTCTCACATCATTTGTTTTGTTTCTTTACCAATCTTGTCTCCCTTCCTTTGTCGTGGGCTTCTCGAAGCAGAGGCCATGTTCTTATCCATCTTTGTATTCTTAACGTCCAAGACAGTGTCTCTGATGGAATAGCTGCTCAATAAATGTTGGCTGAATTAATAAATTAACAAATAGATGATCACTCAGAAAGGAGATGAACCAACTAAATTGAATTGAGACGATGAATCCACGAGTGTGTTTATCCACTCGTCCGCCCACTATGCAGACAAGCTTATGTGCATATACTAATGGAATTTCCGTACCTTGCATACTGGGGGAGGGGAGAATGCCAATTCACAGAGGACTTCTCCAGGCCTTTGTCATTCATTATAGAACATAAACTTGCATTGAAATCTATGCAGCACAGCATCAGTCAATTAGAGGAGATTGCAGCTTCGGAAGCAAACATCTGCTTGATGCCGAGTAAATAATGTTTAGAGTCTGGTGCTTTATGACTGTCTATGTGATGGATTTGAATCTCAGATAATTCACTGTTTGAGTGTGTGGAACTCACCAAGATCATGCCCACAGCCCAAGTGACAGCTGCAAAACCACATCTGCCATTTCCTCCCAGTGGCCTCATGTGCTGGGAGGTGCTTTCTAGTTGGGGTGACACCTAGGATTAGAGGTAGAAACCTATTCAGTGGTAGCCACCTTACAGAAAGGTCAACAGGGACACCTGTCTCCAAATTCTATCCTGCAGAGCCCTTCTGCAGGCAGTTCATGGAGTATTGGGAAATGCGACTGTCTTTGGTTGGCTTTTGATAATTGGTTGTTCTTTCTCCTGGGGGAAAGAGGTTAAAAGAAACGTGGTGAGAAAAGTACCATGGATCAAGTCCCTTCCTATGACAGGTTCTCCTCCAGATGCTTTTCTCACATCTTCCCCATTTGCAACTCACAGCACTAGGGGGCCAGTATTGCCAATTGATATTTTGCAAATAAATGCACTGGGGTGGAGGAACTTGGGCTGGGCTCCCAGCTAGCAGGTGGCTGTCCTGGGCATTAAGGCTGGTCTGCTGAAGCCTGTGTTCCTCCCAGGAGGCCACCCTGCCTTCCCAGAGGGTGTGGCCAGCGGTATTAGGCAGACCATTGGCTGTGACATAGCTGATTGTCTGCAGGTAGTGCTGGGTGGATTGGCTGTGAACCCTGCCTCCTTTGCTTCCACATAAAACCATCAAATGCAGTGGCATCTTTGCCCATGGGGTTCTTAAAAACATCATCCAGATGCTTTGTGCAGAAAGATGAGGGACTTGATGAAAAGCCTGGTCCTGGTGGGCTTGAGCACATGGCAAATGATAGCTAAATGGCCAAGAGTGCAGAATATTTGCTAAGCTCAGAATGCTGCCTGGTGCCATAACTACAATCAGAATTAAAATCAACATCAACACCAACACCAACACCACCACCAACAACAACAACAACTGGGCCACTGGGTTTCAACAGAATCATCTCTGGAGCTTTAAGAAATGTACATGTCTGGTCACCACCCACAGATATTCTGACTCCACGGGTATTTTAAACATGTTTTTCATGCTATTCTGATGCACAGCAGATTTTAGAACCCATGATCCAGTCTATGGATCATTTGAGTCATCAGACCTTGAATAAGGGAATAAGAATTGTTTCTCTCTCTCTCTCTCTCTCTCTCTCTCTCTCTCTCTCTCTCTCTCTCTCTCTCTCTCATGTTTTGCTAGCAATCAGAAATTCTTAAAAGCTTTTTTCCACTAAACCATCTGCTGGAAAAATCTCCCACTAGGTTTCAAATGCCAAACTGTTCCCAGTAGCAATTTTCTTTATTATTTTGGGGAAAAGAATGAATTACATTTCTTGCCTATGAAACAAATTACTTTAAAAATAAAAACGTTCATTATGGACCAGTAGCAGTTGCTTATATTTTTCAAAGAAGTCGCTTTAGGAGACATGTGTCCTCTGAGTTTACTTCTGGTTTCCCTCACAGGCTTGATTCTTGCCTGGAAGACAGGAAGTTTGGATGATTCTAGTGCCAGGATGGCAGTGGTAATTCAGAGAATGGGGACCAGTTTGGCTCCAGGAATTACAGGTGTTTTACTGACTTCCTGGTGCCCATCAGCTTTATCGGAGGCGGCCATCCAATGCTACAGTCTAACTCGAAGGTTAATATGAGTTGTGCCCTTGTCACATTGTATGTTCAGAACCTTCCCCCATTACCGTGAAAACTCCTGTTCTGTGACAAGTAACAGCAGTGTTAGACTTGTGGGAAGAAAAAAGCTGAAAATGCTTCCTTTGCCTTCATTTGGACATAGTTTTCCTTAAGTATCTTCTTAGATGGTCTTCTAAGCCTTTGAAACTCATTTGTTTTGGCAGATGGATAGCTCTCCATCAAAAACTCGTGATGCCCTTTCTAGAGCATGGAGGTCCACTGGGCAGCAACTTCTCAGCCAAGGCAGTACAACCCAGCTCCCCACCTTATCGAAGCTGGTCACCTGATCAGTCCTTACCAATGGAATGTGAGCAGAAGTGATGTGTGTCACTTCCAGGTCAGCATTTTTTTAAAGAAGTTGGGGCCTTTTCTATTTCTCTCTCTTTTTCCAAAGGGACATGTGAAACCATAAGATGGAAAGAGCCTGGGGCCCTGAATCACTGTATGGATTATGATTGCTTTGATGTGAGTGCAAAATAAGCTCTTCTTATGCTAAACCACTGGAATTTGGGAATTTGCTCATTACACTCATGTAGATTTCCCTATTAACCATTCACAGGGTGGTCAGCGGGGCACTGATGATCTTCTCTGGATTAAGGCACTTCTATTTCCCAATTCAGGGAAGCTTATAAGAAAATGACTCCTAATATCTGGCGTGGAACATATGGGCTAGCGGGCCGGGTAAAGCATTCTAAGAGAAAGGAGAAGGATATTTGTTACCATATCATGCTATGAGTAGCAGAAGATACTAAGGATGAGTGAGGACTCTAAAAGCGATGCCATTGGAACAGGTAGGCAGACAGATGATTTCTGCCCTGTAAGATGGAGAAATATTTTCCACTGCAGTCTCGTTGAAGCCTCTGACACCAGACTTTGTATCCTCCACCACACTAACCCTGCAGAGACAGTTATGGCAGTAACCGGGCCAGAGGGTCACTTTGTGAATGAGGCATTTCAGTACCAGTAGCAATAAATATCCTGGAAAGTCACCACAAACCAGGCAGTAAACTAGATAGAGAGGGGACAAAAAAATCTGCCAAGTGATATGTCCTCGGAGTGCTTACAAAGCAGTCGGGGTGACAGAAAATAAGGAGAGATCTTAAGGAACAGAGGCCAAGTACAAGATGGGTCGTACGACGGGAGCCGACGCAGGCCTTCGGGATGGAGTGGCCACACTCGGGCGTGTGACGCAGTGGCAGGCAGAGAGTTCTGTGTGGGAAACCCATTTCAGAAGCTCATGTCTGGGTGAAATGCAAATGAGAGTGAAAAAGTTCTCAGGAGCGCACTGGCTTTAAATATTTAGAAGTCATTTTTAGAATTTGGGTAAGCCTGTAAGAGTGAGCTTTTATGAAAATGTCACTTAACACGGGAGTAGTGACCATGCTGACTGCAAACCCTGGTTTTGAAATCCTTTCAGCAGGATCTTCGTTATGTAACTCTGATGAGAGCCAGTGTCAGGCTTTTACAAAATAAATGAACATTTTTTTTTTTGCAAACAACAGATATTTCAAAAATCTGCAATTTGCCCAGCCTGTGAACTGAGCAATCAGAGTGGACACTGGCTTTTGAGGGGACCTGGAAGCTACAGCTGTACTTGTTAACCCTTCATTAGCTGGATCATGGGTAGCTTGAGGAAAGTTCATAGGGAAGAGACTCTGGGGGGAGTGGCTTTTCCTAGCCCACACAGAAATACTTCATTATTTTAACATTCCACACAGCTGCACTTGTGCACCTGTGCACCTATCGATCCGGCATAGAACCATTGTGAAAAATGAAGACAGTAGAGTCAAATGGAAACTCTCACCTCCTCGGGTTGACTGCTGCTAACCATTTAAGGTCTCCCTCCGGGCTTTAAAGTGTGACCAGGATCATCCTGTACGTTCTGTACCATTGGCTGTCCTTTTCTCCCCTCTCAAAAAAGAGCGTATTGTGAATCTGATGCTATGGGAGCCCACAAAGAATCACCTGTGTTCTTGCCCTTTCTTTTATTTGCTAATTAGAAGCGCGGACCGAAATCAATACCATTATCGAAGTGTTTTATGCACTACCGAGCTGCATCCTTGCACGCCAGCAGCATGCTAAGCGTACGTTTTCTTTGGTGCTGCTAAAAGCTGTGTGGAGACTTCTCTCCTGCAGCTGCTCTTCCTCCCGTTCTCTCTCCTGGCTGCTTTCTTAGCCTCCCGTGTTCTGTCTCCTGCAGGGCTCACTCTGGTCTTGACCTCCTAGTGAAGGATCCATTGAGCATCACGAATTCTTCAGCCAGTGCTCCTGTACTTCTCTCTCCATCATGCTTCCCTGGCTGACTGTCCTTTCCTCTGCAGCCTGTCAGTGCTAGAAAGGTCCTCATTGGTTTCCTGCCCTTAATTCTTAGTCTGGTCTTGTGGCATCTTATGTCAGGAGCCAGATAGTGAAGCCTGTGTCGTTTGGTTCCCAGCTGTAAGGAAGGGGAGAGATCTACCCATCAGATGTTCCCAAGGCCACCTTCCCACTGGCCAGTGAACCTATTTAAAGTTTGCTTCCTTTCTAGACAGTTTTTCCATAAGGGAAGAACCTGCATTTTTCTAGTTCACCGTGGTATCATCTATAACCACACTGGCACTTGACAGGTGCTCAGAAACATTAGTTGAATAAGTAACCAGGAACCCAGACTTGATGAGACCTGGGTCGAACACCCTAGGACCCAGGTTCCTGATTGTCCACAGGCTGAAGTGACCTGAGAGGCAAGGGCCACATGTCTACGGTAGCTGCATGTTGCAGGGGAAAGGCCAGCAGATTCCAACTGCGTCTAGGTGCTCCTGTGGTGTTTCAGGTGGGGCTGCCAGCTGGGGCCTGCCGTGTCGGGCAACCCTGCGGGAAGGAGCAGATCTCAAGCTGCAGCAGATGGTAAAGGCTGTCTTTAGTCTTTAACATTTAAGGAAAAGAACTGGGAATAGACACTCGGCTCAGTGGCAATTATGATGCATTTGAATAAGCCATGCAAATCATTTACAGAGATGTATATGCCTCCAAAGTTCTTAATTGCCCTTGAATTTTGTGGGAGCTTCTTCCTGTCCATTTCTCTGTCCTCAATGCCTAGTACAGAGTGGAGCATGGAGTCAGCCCTCCATGTGCTGGGTGGGCTGCCCGCCTGAGGAATGCGCATGCCGAGACAGAATGGCATCCAGCCAGCCATAGGGGACAGTCACCCCCCACCCCCCACCAAATGCAGAAACTGTGCCTTAAGCCTCTTTATCCCCCTGGTGATGTACTTCGTTTCTGTTCTTCCCAAGCCAACATTGGGGCAGGTGGGTCGATGCCCCCTGCCCTATCATATTCTCCTGCAGAACAAAGATTTCTGAATAAGGGGAGTAGGGCTTGCGTAGATATTTCAATTAGCTTCCATTTGAAAATGGGAACACAAATGCCTCCTTTTTAAGGTTGTTGTAAAGATTAAGTAAAATTACATATGTAAATGGCCCCGCCTGTGCCTCATGCATGGTGGGTCATCTTAGAATTGTAGGTTTAGAGAGGCAGTGTGTCACCATGGTTATGGTCACAGGCCTTGCAGCCACAGAACCCTGGGCTTCAATCCTGGCTCTGTCACTAGCATTGTGAACTTGATAACTTATTGAACTTCTCTGAACCTCAGTGTCCTCAAGGGGAAAATGATGCTGAATAACAGCTCCTAACTCACAGAGCTGGTGTCGGATAAAATGCAATAATGCAGTGAAAATGCCTGGCCATATAGTAAGTGTTCAACAAAAAGATATTACTCATCATTATTGGACAGGGGTTGATAAATGGGATATCCTGGCTGTTTGAAATTATCTGAGAAAATTTGGGATTGGAGAAGGGGTGTACCTATAGAGACTTCTTGTGCTTCTAGTTGGTCAAGCAAAAAAGCTTGGGATTGACCTTGAATCTCCAGCCTCTGCGATCGGCCCCTCTCCCAGCCCGCTCTCCCCTATTCCAGCCACACTAGCTGCTTTGCTGTTTCTTGAGCACACCTGGCACATTCCTGTTTTGAGCTCTCTGCACTGGCTGTTGCTTCTGCTGGAATATCTCCTAGATATTCCCCTGGCTCATCTTCTCCCTTCCTTAAAGTCTCTGCTCAGATGTCACCTCCTCCATGAGTCCTTCCCTGCCCATGTGTCTGAATATCAACAGACAGCTCCACTGCAATTTTTAACCCCCCTCACCCCACTATGCTTTTTCTTGTCTTCTCTTAACACGTACCACACCTGACCTACCATATACTTACTCATTTATTATGTTTCTTGCCCATCATCAGTCTTCACAGCTGGAATACCAGCTTCACAAGCCCAGGGGTCCTTGTTTTGTTCGTGGTTCCAGCTTCAGCACCTGGCACATAGCGGGCATTTCCCAGATGTCTGTGAAAGCAAAGAGTGACCCCAAGGGAGGAAACAGCTTTGAAGACCTAGAGACGACTGATAGATGAAGACTCGCAAGGCCTGCAACACATTTAAACCTTTAGAGATATTTGCTGCCAGGCAACTTAAGAATCTGGTTTTGTTTTTCAGCTTATAATCCACACTTACACATTCTAGTGAAGAATAGCACGACCTCACAGGATAGACCCACATCCCCTAACGGGAACTCTGGGCAGAGTGGAGGCATGGCGGCCCCCTGGAGACCAGGGAGACCCTTCTGGTTTGCTGTGGTGCTGACCCTGCCCACCTTCCCACTTCTGTTGCCTTCCTGGCTCCTGGAGGCACCTGGGTGTGCTTCCTTTGATAACCTTTGCTAGCAGCTGGGCTGTCTGTGCTCCTATCTCTCAGGCAGGCGTTCCTATGGGCTGGGGCTCTCCTCTACCTGGATCCTCTATTTGTGTCTTAAATAATTAGATCCTGGGGTGGCTGACCATGGAAGATCAGTTCTCAATTACTCCTGAACACATAAAAATATTCATGGATACGCGGAATAAAAACATCAGTGTGCTGGGGACACTGATGAGAGGGCGATGTCTGTAGCACTGTTAATTGGATTTCTACAACTAGATGTGTAGTCCATGGGGGTTTATCTGATGGAACGTGGGCTGTGACAATAGCTCCTGGCCGTGACTCAGGGTGGCTTTGTGGTCAGGGAACTGAGGAACATCCTGGGGAGGGGAAGGGTGGGAGAGGTCGTTGGGAGCTTACGTGGCCCAAACTTCTTGTCGATGGGCTGCGTGGAGACCACCACCTCTCACGTTTATCCACAGTTTTCATGAGTGTCATGTTTGAGATAACGCCCTGTGTCTGGGCTCAGACAAAGCCCTGGAAACACTCTGCGAACCGTGTTTTATCTCGGGGGCTGCGGCACGCGGCATCCATCCCTTCCGTTGATATCATCTGCGGAGGACACTTCCCCAGGTTCTTTATTAAGGTTTAATTAAATTTTATGCATTATCCATTAGGATTAATCTACATTTGGTCTGAATTAGAGGGAGCCAATTATCAATAACACCACTTCTCATTTATTCCTGAATACAAAATGAAGGTTCTAAAACATTCTTTGGGAAAAGAACTGCACAACCCCTCCGAACCAGATGAGCACTTTCAAGAGTTCTATGCCCAGGAGGCTGAGCATCCCGTTGAAATAAAGTGAAAAGATGAGAATTCCTACGGGAAGGTGCTCGATGGAAAACGGCAGTAGTCGGGCAAAGGGGAGGTCGCCCAGACTTTGGATAAAGCAGGGATCTGGGAGGACTTTCAGGAAGCTTGGATTTTCTACTTCGATACTTTTAGCAACTATGTGGACATATGGCCCTTTGTGTGGCCACATCTTGATACAAGTAGATACTTGGCTTGAGCTCCAGAGCCCTCCAGAGAGCATGCAATCCGGAAGACGGTCACTTGGCTGCCTCCCGTGGTGGCTTCTACAGCAGCCCTCTCCATGGAGATGGCACGCTCATGTGCAGGCAGAGCGAGCGTGTTTGGCGGAAACACATCCCAAATTTTGCTTTCTGAAAATCTGGCTGGACGTCGATTTGCCTAAGTGCCACGAGCCGTGAGAACGGCGGTATCAATAGAGATACAGTCGTGTTGAGAGCGGGTGAGGCAAAGGGGGCTTCCACTTGAAAGCATTAGTACAGCTGCGGGGCGGGACAGGGGCTCCATAGCTCCTGCATCACCCTTTCTGGAACGGGTCAGACCAGCTCGTGCTCTGTGGCTGGGTTCGGTGAGGCCAGGCCAGTCCAGCTCCAACCTTTCCGGCTCTCTTATTCCTGGGCACGAGTAGGATTGCACCCTCCCAACCCCTCCCCGCCTTGCAGTTGGGTAAGAGCTTGACACCCATCTGATCAGCGGAATCCAAGAGCTGATGGCTGTCAGTTTCGCGTGGAAGCTTTACGAGCTGGTGCCATCGGCTCTTAAAGGTTTCTTCCTCCTGCTGCAGCAGCCATGGAAACGTGGCACAGGAGCCCCGTCAGCTTAACAGACAGGCCGTGCCTGCCGCCCTGCATGGGTCCTGTGGCATGACGGGAAGCAGCGTGAGGTTCCTGTTACTTCAGTGTGACGGAGCCCGTCCTGCCCGACAGACCCTCTCTCAGCTTCGATGCCTTCCAAGCTTTGGTGCCCACCTCACTGGGTGCTCGTGCGAGGAAAAAGCAGAAATAATTCACAGAAAGCATTTCACGCACTGTCCAGCACACAGCAAGCACTTAATAAAAGTTAGAGCGTGCTCTCATTGTTGTATTTGGGGGATGCCTGTGTATTGTGCCCAAGTGACCCCACTGGTGATATTTTGATAGTCTGTTGAAAGTTTATGTACATTCTTAGCATTTCAGTATCTTACCCACCCACCTAATCAGGCACTTTGATCCTTCTCTGTTGAATGGAATAGACAAAGCTGAGTCCCGGTTACTACGCCTTTCCCTTATAGCATGATCCAGCAATCCCATAATCTTCGGGATGGTTTAAGAAAGTACAAAAGTCAGCTTATGAGAACAGCTCGTGGAGGGAGTCCCTGCGTTTTCAATGCGCATTTGGAGAGCTGTTTGCCTGGGCCTTCTGACACACCTGTCAGGATCTCCTTTCTCAAGTCGTGAGAGTAACCTGTGATTTGTTTAATGTGAGCAGCTGCACGTTTTCTGGCTCGGGGCTCATTCACAGGTGCGCAGTCAGTGTGCAGGTGTAAACCGAGGGATTTGTGGAGGCTCAGATGCTTTCGGCGACCAGTGGAGCAGGAAGGCACCATGAACTCTTCCCGCGAGCGTGATGTGCCATTGAGCCAGAAACCCTTTAGTGCCAAGGGTCAACGATGAGATGAGTTCAGTTACAACCTGGACCCGGAATTTAGAATGTCCAGTCCTTTTGGACTGTAAGGTCTTATTCCATATCAGGGTGGAGTCCCAGTGTGCACACTCTCACGACAGCCAGAAATGTTTTGGTTGCAAATGAGATGCCTGGCACAAACGCCAAAGGACATATATTAGTTCTCTCAACTGAGAAATTCAATGGCTAAACCCTTCCAGTTTCAAACGTGGCCATACCCGGGTACTCAGATGATTTCTTTATCTCTCTCACTTGCCTACTCTGACTTCTTTTCTCTGTATTGATTTTCTTTTCATCGCTTTTTCACGTGGTGGCAAAAATGCCAGCACCACTAGGCATCCATCGCTCTTACACCAACAGTCTCAGCAAAAAGACCGGCCTCTTTTCCGGTAGTTCCAGGAAAAATACTGGGGAAGGCTCCAGGGGTTAATTTTTCTAATCTACAAAGAACTTCTGCAAATTGAAGAGATTAAAAAAAAAAACAATAAATAGGGAAAATTTAAGAGTAAGCAATTTTCAGAAGAGAAAATGCAAATGGCCAACAGGCAAATTAAGTTCTGCTCATTCTTATGGGGAAAGGGAAAATGTAAATAAAAACGACAGTAAGATCATGTTACAAAGTTATCAATTTGGCCCAAATTGAAATGATTCATAATCCACGACTTGTGATTACGTGGGGGGAATAAGGATTCTAATAGTTTGCTGGAATGAGTGAGAATTACTTTTAACAACTTTAAAAAATCTGGAAGCAGCTACTGAAATTTAAAAAAATATACATACTTTTTGACCCAGCTATTTTACTTTGGGAAGACAGAAATAAAAAATACCAGATCAATATAAAAATATTTATTACAACGTATCTGATACTTGCAAAAATCTGGACACAATCCACATGTCCAAAAACAGAAATTACTGAATAAATTAAACTACTACATATTCTGGCATTTTAGTCAGCTGTTAAAAAAACAATATATGGAGCTATACCTATAATGTCTTGTTAAGTGGAAAATTAAAAAGCTAATTTGTATACCATGTTCCCATTTTTTTTTAAAAAAAGAAGAAAATCTACTCATGTGACTTTACATGTGAGAATTTGCATGAGCCCAGGGAATATATGGAAAGATACATGCCCAATAGTTGCCATCCGTTACTCTGAGGGAAGGGGTCATGTGAGCATATATCGCTATCATTTTGCAAGGAAAATTCACTAAAGTATATGTAAGAAAGGACATAGCGTACCAATGTCCCTGAAACAAATGACAATGATGGACAGGCACAGAGTGACATCCTGAATTCAGGGTAAGCACAGTGGGGACTGCGCATTTTGTCGGGGGTTTAGGTTGTGGATAGTCGGTAAGAGCTGTGATGTTTGTGCTGCCTGCTCTGCTATGAGGGACAGCACCACCGCCGACCTTGGCCTTGCTGGGCCTTCCACCTGAAGTACCACATGCTGGAGGCAGGTGGGTCCATGCCTGTTACTTTCTAGCAAATATGCCAAGTGCTGTGCCTACTCGTGCCAGGTTCTCTTGCAGATGGGGCAAGGTGGAGGCAGGACCCTGGCTGCAGGTCTTTGCTATTCGTTAGATCTGAGGTGTGTGGCTTCATTGGCGGTGTTAAGGCTCTTGCTGCTGGTTGCTGTTTTCTGCACGTTCAAACCTAAGAGTCAAACTATGAGCTGAAGGGCAGCGACTTTCGATTGCAGATTCTCCGTTTTGTTTCATTGTTGTTGTTATGTCAACTTTTGAGACCTAACTAGGGAGCAATATTATTCAGGATTACCAGGCCTTCCCTCTGTGTCACAGTCGGTCAGTTCATCCACCTCGCAAATGTTTACAGGACGCTGGGCACATCACTCACTGGCCTTGCTCTTAAAGTTTGTGTTTTTTCACATCAATACCAAACAGCTATTACTATATGGAAATGAGGAAAAAAGAACCATCACTTAATTAATTATTGAATTGAAGGAGAAATAAAATGTACAATCAAAGATCATTTAGAGAACAATGAGAATGAGAAAAGCACATGTGAAAATTTACTGTTGAAAATAAAAATAAAGTCAGCCTTAAAATCAAGAAGAATTAGATTAGCAAAAAAAAAAAACTTTAAAGAAAGTTAAGAAAAATAAATCTATTCAAGAATAAAGCAGAAAGCCATGAATTCAAAACAGAAAAGATCAAGATATGATAAATACACCCCAGAGGAAGCTCTTGGAAGAAAACCAATAATCTAGGTAAACTTCTGGCATATTGATTGAAGAGGAGAAACATAAAAAACAAAATAAAATTATAAATGATGAGGAACTCTAAAAGGCACGTGAGAGTTTTTTTAGAAAATGAGAGAGAAGAGGGTGTCACCATGCACGACTTGTTGTGAAGAATGAACAAAAGTCTCCCGGATGCAGATTCTTTTGTGAAATACAAATAACAAAAATTGACCTGTGAAAAAGAAACATCTGAAGAGAAACACAATTATGTAAAAACTAAAGTCAACCTTGTTATTACATGGAAGCCCTAAAATACCCTTCTTGAAAAGAGATTTTTCTAATGTGCTTCTCTCCCTCCAAATTTTCCAGTAGCCCATTATTCCTATGCTTGAATAAAAGTTCCAGATCATAGAAAAGCATGGAAAACTCTCTAATTCATTTTACGAGGACAGTACAACCCTGAAACCCAATTTTGAAGAATATAGCAGAGAAAAACAAAACAGGAGACCAAGGCACTAGATGAAAAACTATAAATAAAGTAGTAGCAAACGATTCAATAATACATTAATAGAAGCATTCGCTGTGACCAAGTAAGATTTAGCCCAGGAATACAAAGACTTTGGTTTTTCAGATCATTTTATTAAAAGAGAAATAAAATAAGATCTTATTTTAGCTGAGGCACCCTCTTTGCACCCAGTCTCATCCCGGGTCCCAGTCTCATCCTCCCTGCCTTCCGCCCTCCTGCCCAGCTCCAGCCCTCGCAGAAACCAGAGATGGCAACTCTTTTGAAGCTGATATTTGTGCTTCTAATCTATGTGTCATGTCTCCACCAGTTCTGAAAGTGTTCCTAAATATTTAGCTACGTATTATGTTGTTTGTCCCTGAAATTCCATCACCGGCTTTCTCTCACACGCGTCCCTCTGAAATTTGCTTTTGTTTGCTCAGCATTCTGCTCTTGAGATTTAGCCGTGGGGGTGCAGTTAGATCGCGCACACTCACTGCACGAGCGCACCATCTCTTATTTACCTTTCAGTTCTTACACCTGGATGTTCGTCATTTCCCGCCCTTTGGTGGCTGTTACAAACAACGCTACCACAAGCGTGTGCATCTCTGCCGTTGCACGCATGAGCAAGGGTGGTGGCTGGTACTCCCGTCAGCAGCCCGGGGTTTGCAGATCCCCAGGTTAGGCCCCCATCTCTGAATCGTCCCTGTCTCACGTGCTCATATTTTTTGGGGGATTTTGTTTCCTCATGGCGTAACGACAGTTCTGTAAGACTGCTGGGCGTAGTAAGCTCAAGAAGTGTGAATGTTGTCACTTTGTTTTTGTGTCATCGCCATGACTACCGTGTCTTGTGAGAGACAGGGGACAGTCAGGAAGGTCACCCCAGGACAGACACAATCCTTCCTCCTGACTTAAAATTAAACTGGAACGCCATGTCTATTGCACACGTCTGTCAGGAGGCACGAGTCTCTAACATTTCCAGAACTTTGTAACATCGTCGGCAGGGCTCTGGATATCCACGGCAAATCTGAATTCCTGAAGGATCCATGCCCGTTCTCGTGACTTCCAGATGGTGGTGGAACTAGAGGTTTTCCTGGAACTCTGACAGGTCGGGACAAAGTCTCATGGTTGTTTGGGAGAATACATCACCGTCCCCATAAATAACATCTGACTTCTCAGGCGTCCACAGCGTGATCAGACCTTCCTTCTGCGTGTTGTCTGAATTTCTTTCTTGCTAAGTAATCGATCATTTGTCACTGGATCTTTAGGGAGGGCCATGCATTTTCCTTCTCCTCCCCCTCTCCACCCTCCCAGAGCACCCTGAGTTCCTCCCTGCGCTGGGGCCTACTTCTGTGGTGACCCTATTTTGTCACTGTCAGGAGCCAACATGTGGTCTCTGAAAAGCTGGGTTTTTTTGATCCAAAGGCCTTTGGCATTAGCTATTCAAATCGTTTGATGTGATTTTTTTCAGGACCAATAAATCACTGTCTGGAATATATTTTGCAGCAATGTCTTGTCTGCAGCCCCACTGCCTGGTTGGGGACCATCACCATCTCATTTCTGGGTGACAGGGCTGCCCTCCGTGACTCTGTGTGGCAGCCACAGTGATCTTAGAAAAGAGCAGAAGGCTTCCCATCAATCTTGGAATAGAATCTAAAGTCCTGCTGGTGGTCCAGGGCATCCCATGGGGGCTGGGCCTTGCCCACCTCTTCCCCCGTCAGGGGCCTGGCCCACCGGGGACCAGCTGTACTGGTCACCTTCATATTTCTCACATTCCCTGGAAGCCCTCCTGCCTCAGGAGTTTGCGCAGGCAGTCCCCTGGTGACAACACTTGTGTTCATTTCGTCTTGCTGCAGTGACAAACTACCACACACTCAGTGGCATAAAACAACACGTTTCTTACCTGACGGTTCTGAAGGTTATAACTCCAAAAGGGGCCTCATGGGGCTAAAAGGTGGAGAACTCTCTCAGCCTTTCCCAGACGTGGAGGCTGTCTGTGTCCCTCGCTTGTGGCCCTGTCGCTCTTACCTCTGCTTCCATTGTCACCTCTTCTTGACAAGAACACTTGTGGTTGGAGAGGGTCCCGCTGAACACTACGGGATAACCTTCCCACCTCACAACGGCTGTGAGGACAAGGACGTGCTGCCACCAGCATGGACCCAGTCTGGTGGGCACGGAAGGCTTTTCTGAGTGAGTGATGCTGAACCAGAGCTGAAGGGAAGAGAGAGTGAATCAGGCAGGAGAAGGAGGAAAGAGCACTGTAAGCCAAGGGGTCATGTGCAAGGGTCCTGGAGCAGGTGTCCGCAGGGGCGCTGGAGGAAGCCTGGCGTGGCTGGAGTCCCAAGAGCAAGGGAGAGAGGGGCCGGGGACAAGCCTACGGCTCGCTGGGGGACCACCTTTCCTGCTTGCCACCTGATTTCTCTACGATCCTGTGTAGTGCCTTCAGATGCACGTCTGCGGGCCGTCCTACAGTACGCTCCCTAGAAGCCGGGGCGGGGCGTGGGGACAAGGCTATGGGGAGGGTGGTCGGTGGCAGAGTCTGTTTCCAACTGTTCATTCCCCACCCCCCCACCGAAGCTTATAGTTGAAATTAATACATAAATTTACAGCCGCAAGTCAGTTGTGATAAATAATCCCAGAAGTGCTCCGATTATTTACATTTTTATGGAATCTTGCCTGAGCACACCCAGAGAGCTCACCAGGCACTTGAAGAATTATGTCTTGTTCAAAACCAATTTAATAGCAATGGAAAATAAAGCCATCTGTGGGAACTTGTAGAGCACAGTAGTAATTCTCTGCCAGATGAGCAATATACAAAAAGCACCAATCAACCCGAGCCCGGCACGCGCGGGAAGAGTGACAGCCTCGGTGGAAATGGACCGTCTGGGGACATCGGGCCTGGGAGTCTCTCGCTTACCTGTCATTTGGACGAGCATTCAGGTCACGTGGCCGTGTGAGCAGAGTCCCTCACAGTCGCCCTGTATACCAGGGTACTGACTGGACACAGGCTGTGTGACAGGGAGAAAGTTTGCTCAGTGGGGATGTCAAGAGCACGGGTTTGGGGTCAAAGAGCTGAGGTCTGCATCCGGTTCTGCTACTTACTAGCTGTATGCCATCGGGCAAGCATGCACAAAACGGGATGATATACGTTTGTCTTCCCTCCCAGCCCAGCGTCCTTGCCCCACCTGACAGCACTGCTTTTCTGTTTGTTCCTTCTCTCTCTCTCTCTCTCTCTCTCTCTCTCTCTCTCTCTCTCTCTCTCTCTCTCTTTCTCTCTCTCTCTCTCTCTCTCCCCGCCTCCTTCTTCCTCTCTTCTTCCTCCTTTCCTTCCTTCCTTCCTTCCTTCCTTCCTTCCTTCCTTCCTTCCTTCCTTCCTTCTTTCACCCAGTTTCTCATTAATTTTTAAAAGCTTTATTGAGGTCTAATTTACATACATTAAAACTTATCCATTTCAAATGTATAGTTTGCTGAGTTTTTAGCACATTTCTATAATCGTGCAATTATCGCCACCATCCACTTTTAGACTTCTTCCACCTCTCCCCAAAGTTTCCTCGTTCCCACTCCCACCTCCAGCTCAAGGCAACCACCAATGTGTTCCCCATCTCGACAGTTGGACTCTTCTAGAAATTGCACGTCGCTTGAATCATACACTGTGTTGTCTACATGACCGGCTTCTTGCGCTTAGCATGATGTTTTTGAGATCTGCCCGTGTCATCGCATGTTTTAGCAGTGTTCCCTTTTACGGCCGGTGTGGAAATACCACATTTCACCCACTCACCAGCTGATGGACATTTGGACTGTCCGGTTTGGGGCTGCTATGAATCTCTATGAACAGTTGCATGGATGCCTTTGTGTAGACACATTTTCATTTCTTTTGAGTGGATTCACAGGAGTGGGATTGCTGGGTCGTATGGTGACTGATTTTTTAAGAAAGTGCCAAATTGCTTCCCGAAGTGGCTCTACCGTTTTTACGTTCCCGCCGTCAGTATGCTGGCTGCAGTCACTGTCTCCTCACCAACACTTGATTGTGTTTTTATGTAACCGCGCTCATGGGTGCGTCTCACTGTGGTTTAGGTGGGTGTGCTTTTCTGTGATGGCTAAGGGCGCTGAGCACTTTTCCAAGCACTAATTATAGATATCCATTGGCATATGTACTTTGGGGGAGTGTTTATTCAAATCTTTTGCCCCTGAAAAAAATCAGGGTGTACGTATGTCTTCTTACTCGAGCTGTGAGTGTCCGTTATTCTGGTTACAAGTCCTTCAACACATATTGTTTGGCAAATATTTTCTAGCCTGTGGCTTGTCTTTTCATTGGTCTTCGTGGTGTCTTTGAACTCCAGAGCCCATGCTTCTAAACACCAGGCTATGCCTTCTTGGGTCGTGCTGCTTCTTTCCTAGCCTGTGGAGGTGTCTTGGTCCCTGCCTGTTCCCAGGCCTGGCTGGCACCTCAAGGCTGCCTTGCAGGGTCTGGTCTCCATTTCCTTCCTGAAACTTCCCTGTGCCACTTTACCTAAAGTTAGTTTCTGTTTCTTATAACCAAAGTGCCCTGGTAAGCCCAACTCAGAAGTTGGCACGAGAATTTAAGGAAGCAGTTATATATCGACCACTAAGCGCAGCACCGAGCACACAGCACATAAGGAGATGATAGAGATGGTGATGATGATGGAGATTATCATGGAAATATAAAAACTTATGATTTCTCAGACTGTGAGCCTAGAGATCCTACCTCAGGGAGTTTGTGGGAGGGTGGCAGCTTTGTGGGAAGGTGCTTGGGTGGCTGTATTAGTTATCTATGGGTCTATAATAAATTACCCCCAAACTTATCAGCTCAGCTCAACATTTACCTCATGGTATCTGTGGACTGGGCTTCTGTGTGCAGCTCAGGGGGTCGCCTCTGGCTCAGGGTCCCTTGGGAGGCTGTTGCCCGGGGCTTTGGTCTCATCCAAAGGCTAGACTGGGATGGAGTGCGGATTTGCTTCCTAACTCAGTTATATGGTGGTTGACACGCGTCAGTCCCTTGGTACTTGGGCTCTTCCACAGAATACAGCATGACATGGCCCCAGGCTGTCCTCAGGCCAAGTGACCTAAGAGGAGGCAAGAGGTTATGCCCAAGATGGAAGCCTCTGTCTTCTAATAACTTAATCTCAGAAGTGACATCCATCACTTCTGCCATTCTCTGTTGGGAGGGAATCAGTGAGTCCAGCCCACACTCAAAGGGCTTGAATGCCTGGAGGTGAGGGTTCTTGAAGCAGAGGGTGCCTGTTGGGGACAGGGGAGGCCCGCAAACCAGAGCTTGTAGGGACTGTGTGCCCTGTCCGCCCTTTGTGTTGCTGGCCACAGGGGGACAGTGGAGATTTTTAAGCAGGGTCACTGTATCAGCATCAAGCAACAAAAATGGATTCTGGACAATTGAGAGGAAAAAAGATCAATTAAAATGGAAACACAGGTCAAATAATTATACCTTTGAATTATACCTGTCTGCCTCAAAGATCTAGGCAACAGGAAGTAATAGAAAACTCTTCAAGATGCCTTTAGCATTTTTCCTTCTCTGCAGGGTCCCCCTCCAGGCTCATTCCAGGGAGGGGTAATCTGCTTGGTCTAGCCTGGGTCACATGACCACCACTCAGGCAGGTGGGACCTCTTGACTGGCAGTCCCACCAGACTATCTCCAAACCAGGAAGGGAGGTTCCCCAGAGTAAAAGTAGGTGCTGTTACCTGAATATGGGGAGTTGTTGAAAACACGAGAGAGATGTTGGAAGCAGACTTCGAGTAACTGAGAGAGCAGATCAGAGACTCAGACCAGAAAAGGATGCTTTCGTTAAATTTTCACCAGCTAATCTGCAGCCCCATGTGTAACGCAACTGTGCTCAAAACCTGCCCAACGCCTAATTTTAGGGATGAACTCAGGTCTTTTTTAATAGTTAAAAAAATCTAATCGTTGATACCTAGATAAATTGTCTGGACAAAACACGTTTTCTGAAGAAATTTATTATTTACTGATGAAGAAATTTATTTGCTAATTTTTTTGAGTAGCTAATGCCTAAGTAATATATTCCCATGGGTAGAAATTCAAAACGACATGAAGATGTCCACACGTGGACGCCTCCTGCCCATGCCCAGGCCCGCATGGAAGCACCTGCTGGCTTCTTCTGTGTCTCTGAACTTTTTAAAAAAAAAAATCCATTGTAAGTATGGATGAATATGTGTAGGCATCAGGGCCCTGCGGAAGCTGGGGTCTATTCTGTCGGCCCAGCTCTGGTACTCTCCCACTGGCCCTAGGACTTTTGTGGGGACCCCTCCCCGAGTGCTCAGTGTTTTACTTCCTTTCTCTGGGTAGGACCAAGACGTCCAGGCCTGGGAAGGGGCACCTACATATCGAATAGATGAAGGATGAACCCTACTCCATTCCGGCCACTTCTGGGTCAAAGCCGGGATCCCCTCCACAGCTCGTTGAAGTTTTAGGTGCCAGAGTCTCAACCTTGTCCCTGGAGAGTCGGCCGCGTATGGCAGAGCGAGCTGGCAGGGCCTGCCGAGGCTGGTGTGGGGGGGCTGCCACTCAGAGACAGCAGCTGCCGAATGTCTTCCAGTCGGTGTCTTCAGCCCCAGACGGGGTGTGCACAGCACGCCTCTCTCCAGACTGTCCCCGAAATCAGTCACCCTGGAGGGCCGTTTGACACGCGGGCTCCCAGCTTCTCCGTGACTGGTCTCCCCAGAACCCGATCACCGAAGTTGCTAATAAGGAAAGACAGACAGGCGTCTGCGCCGCCCCCCACTCACATCTGTTAAGTATCGTCTGGGATCCTGACACAGGATTTTATTTGTTTTCTGGATCTAAGCTGCCAGTGATTGCTTTTTTAGAACCATGGAGGGAAACTGGGTCCTTTCATCCACCGATAAGGTGCCAGGTGACAGAGAGATCAGCATCCCGACACATAAATCTGCAACTAATCCTTAGGAATCAATATTTTTCATTAAGAACCTGTGAGAGTTGGGCCATTATGGGGAAAATCTGTTTAGGTTGACACCTTGATGAAGTTATCCAGTTCAGGGGCTTAAGTCATTGAAAGGTAATAAAGAGCACAGAGCAATCTCGGGGCTGGTTAGGGGAGAAACGATGGGAGTATTGAGCTTCAGCTCAGTGAAAAATGACCTCCTGATTTATGGGGGGATGATGGGGTGCTGGCCTCTTGGGCAGGCCGGCCAGACACCATCAACATGGCAGCGTCTCGCTCCCAGCGTCTCTCCCCCACGTCTGTGAGCTGTCTGGCAGTAGAGAAGCAGTGGGGAAATATCTCAGGGGTCTGGGGATGTGTCCGACATCCTCGGGTCCCCACCCTCATCGCACTCTTTCACATCTTTGACCTCCTCTGGTGGGTCATCGGGGACAGGGCCCCTGAGGCATGCTACACAGCCCTTGCCTGCTTGGCTCACTCTCCCACTTGCCCGTCTTTGGGGTTTGCTCCCCTGGTTCCAGAGGCTGGAATGCCTTATGATTTCCACCTTGCGGGTGACCTCCCTGGGCTACCCAGACCTTCCTTTGGCTCTGCACATCCCCTTCCGTGTTCCTCTGTCCGCCGTGTGCGCCATCTTGGGTTCTGTTGATTGGCAGCCCTGTGGCCTTGGGCCCGTCGTGGGCCTCTCATGATTGGCCCGTCTCTGTGGTTTTGCCCTCAGTAGGGAGAGACGAAGACGACGTTGAACGTTGGCAGAAACAGAGGCAGAGGAGTTGGCCGGTGGCAGCTTTCAGCTCGCTCTAGAGTTGGCTGCGATTTTCTAGGAGAAGGGGGACGTGAAGTCTTAGAAGCTGGCCTTGAAGATCTGGAGCAGGACACTGAAAAGGCTGGCTGAGAGCGGGGTGGGGGCCCTGCAGAGGTCGGGGCACTTGTGTGGGGAGTCACGCCAACCCACCCGCGCTGTGATCTTTCCCTGGGGTGGGAGGGGGACGTGCGTGCAGTGTCGTCTGTTTATATCCATCCCTGCGTTGGATATTCTGCCATGTGTTATGGTTAGGGATTTACTCGTCCCTCTACCTGACTAGTCTCTTGGGGACACTTGAATCCATATGTTAGTGATTCTTGTACCCCAGAACCAGGCACAGAGCCTTGCCCCCGGGAAGGTGTGTAACAGATGTAAGTGTCTGATGAATATTTTCTTTTGGCTCGAAGCCTGATGGTTTCGTCTTCGTCCGGTGCATCTCAACCTTCTTGTCAGCCTTTTGCCACGTCTTTGAAGGTGAACGTCCCAGTCTCATCAGACTGTGATGCACGCGAGCCTCCCTTTCTTTCCTCCAGGGGGCAGCACAGAGTAGCATTAAGCACACGGGTCTTGGAATCAGAGTTTCTGGGCTCAAACCCTGGCTCTGCCACTTATACTGACCTTGTGACCCGGAGCAAGTGACTTAACCTCAGTTTCCCCATCTATAAAATGGTGGGCATAATAAATACCTGTGTCACAGGGCTGTTATGAGGTCCTGTGCAAAGAGCTAGGATGTAGCTGGCGCTTGCTAGGGAAAGCCACCCAGGTGTCTGTGCTCTGAAGACCCAGGATGGCAGGAAGCCCCGGCCCGCTGCGGGGAGGGAGGGGCGGTGCGCCCCGCGTTCCTGAAAGCAGGCACTTGTGAGCCGCACTGCCTGCTGATCGCCATTCCCCAAATATCGATCCGCGTCACGGGGGTGGGAGCGCGGTGCTGTTACTTTGATTCCTCCCCGGGTCCCGCTAGGAAATTAATTGGGAGTTGGTTCTGATGAATAAATGTGCCGTGGCCACCCGAGAAATTGACCACGCTGGCGGATGGCTGGAGCGTGAGAAAGGCTCTGTCACGGCCTTCGGAGGGACCCATCAATAATGGATGGGCTGCCGCCCCGCCGAGGGAAGCGCTGCTGCTGCGGGCATGAATTATGGATGCCATTTAGGGTAATGCGGCTCTCTCTCAGGTTCCGCTCAGTTTATGTGCTAGTAAAAGCCGGCAATTTGCTTGTGTTCCAGCTATAATTTGGGCTACGGTAAGGGACCCTTCTTTCCATAATAGGTGTGCAGTTAAATGCAGGCGCTGTCAGGCTCGGGGGCAACGCCTGCCCTGCCAGCTGTGGGGTGCGACCAGGTGCGGGGCACCACCAGGCGCAGTGCATGCCGGGCGCCAGGCCCCAGACCCCTCCCTACAGAGGTAGCTGGAGTCCTCAGCTCTCTCCCAAGGTCCTATGAGTCAAATACAGCATATAAACTGAGAACAGCAGGAAAGAAAACGTATGGGCTGACAGTCTGGACAGAAGGACACGATTTTGCAGGCGAATTAGGAAGTGTCGTGGTTATAAAGCCCAGGCCCTGCAGCCAGACTGCCTGGGTTTACATTCTGGCTTTACTGTTTTCAGAGCTGTGTGATCTTCTCTGAATTACCCAGCCTCTCTGTGCCTTGTTACATCTTCCTTAACATGGCAGTGATGGTACCGGCCAGTATGGGCTGAAGCCAGAGCAACTTCAGCTATTGAATTATCAGGACACCGTCAGCTGGTCATTAAAAACAACCATTATTAAAAAGTTAAATTTTATAAACTTGTAAGGTTATATTAAAAGCAAAGGTAATAAGCACTCAAATGCATTAATTCCTAGTTATCTGACTCTGTTCTACTATGATTTATGCTCTGGAGGCTGTCTGAGTCTATCGGGCCTGCGTGGTGGCCGTGACAGGATGGTGTGCCACCGTGTGTCTCTTCCCAACTCCACATCCACAATGTCACACAGTAGCTGGAAATGGCCACGTGACAACATTTACACCTGGGACAAACGCTACAAATCAGGGCTTACCCCGAGAGCAGACAGATCAGCCTTGGCGTTAGTACGGAAGAAGAAATAGTTACTATGTTTATAAATCGCTTAGAACAGGGCCAGGCGCCTAGTGGGCACCATATCAAACTTCGTGATTATTTTTTTATGGATCTTTATGAATCCTTCTAGCACAGATGGAATGGCCACCGTGTTTGTGTGGCATCCCTGAGGACCCACGAGCCTGCTTCCTGCCCAGACCCCATGACCAGACAGCCCAAGGAAAGACCCGCTGACTCTTCCAGGGGCGAGGACGCCCTTGAACTTTGGGAGAACATTAGGTTTAGGTTTGCACGTCCTTAGCTTTTTTCTGCGTGGGCCATGGTTCTGGCAGGCTGACTCTGGTGGGAGGAGGGGGACACTGATTCTGTCACCTCCCAATCTGAGCATGTTATTTCACCTCTTCCACCCTTTACCGGCTCGGCTGTAAGCTGCCTTGTGGGTTTGGGTTGCAAAATCCAGTATAAAAGCCAGCAGAACCTCTGGGTTCAAATCCTACCTCTTGCACTTGCTGCCCTGAGACCCTGGGGAAGAGCATTCATTCCATAAGCCTTTGTTTTCTCATCTGCAAAACCAGGATGATACTATCTGTTTTAGGGCTTACACACTAGTAGTGCTTGACAAATATTAACAGTGACCACAGGAAGTCATGCCTGTCCCCACCCCTGACAACCCAGGCCGTGTCGGCTGACCTGGCTGGCTGGCTGGGGAAGACTCCCCTTCCTCAGCTGGTGCAGGCCGAGCCCTCTTGGCTGGCGTGGAGCCTGCAGTGGCCCCCGCCCTCACTTCCCCCAAGGTCCTCCCGGAGTTGGTGTGCGACTGAATGAGAGAGAGCAGGTGTGACAGGGTTTGTGACAGGACTCCATTTGGAATTTAATACAGCAGCGTAGCCTGTGGGAGAATGACCCGTGTCCTGTTCGTCGGGAAAGGACGGGGTGTCCTTTTTGTACTCTTGCCCAGGAGGACAAGTCCCCCTTCATGTCCTTAAGGTCTGCGCTTGGACCCACCCTGGGTGGGGCGTTGGGGAACAGACTTTTCCTCAGGCTATTGGACCTCTGGGGTCATGGGGACAATACCCCGAAGCCAGGCTCCATGTGGGCGCAGTGGCCAGTGGTTCCCTCGCCCCTGCAGGGGAGGCCAACCCCTGGTGTGAGCTGGGGCTTTCCAGGACCCCAGAAAGAAAAAGAGAGGTACTAAAATGATGGAGGGGAGGGCCAAATCAATGACCGCTAACTCAACCTCTTGATAACACTGCTATCTTGAGGGTTTGGAGTGGGGCTCAGACTGGATTATATTTGGTTTAAACAGATAAAGAAATATAACATGACTTTCACCTTGAGAGCAATTGATATTTGTGACTCGTGAGAGAGGCTCAGCTCATAGTAGAGGCTCGATGAATGGTGGCTCCCTCTGCTTTACACTTCTGTTCATACTTTCTTTCACTCACCCCACCCCCTGTAGCGGTGCAGCGGTTAAGACTAGGGCTTTAGAGCTAGGTAGACCCAAGTTCACACCCTTGATTCACCACTTAACTTGGCAGAATTAACTTAATCTCCACATTACAGCGTAGTTACACCATCTATAGAATGGGTATTTAAAAATAGTGCTCTCTGTGAAAATGAAATGACTCTAAGCCCAGACCGCAAATGTGATAGGTGCTGGGGAAATTGTGGCTGTTACTGCTGCCTGCTCTTTGAGTCAAGTAGGACAAAATGAATTCCATTCAACAAAGGAAGCAGAGAACAAATGTCTCCTCAGAGGTCAGCGCTCAGAGGCCCGACACTCGGCTCGCTGTCTAAGCCAGGAGGGGACGCTTTGCGCCCGGTGCCTCTCAGCGCCAGGATGCCACCCGGCTGAGTGTTCCACGTGTCCCAAAGCTTCGCGAAGCTATAAATACCCATGGACCTTTCTAAGCAAAGTGCTGGATCAGGGCTTTTGTCTAAGCAGACGGCTTTGGTTGGCCTTGGCTGCCTTTCCTGATAGCCCCGTTCCATAAATCCATGGTTTCAGTTTACTCTGTGGTTCCCACTAGAATCTTCCAGAACCACTTTCAGCTTGAAGAAGAGAGGAGGGTGGGATGCCAACCTCTGGCACAACACAGACAGTGAAAAGACCCAGTCTAATTTGGCCAGAGTCGCCAATGAATCTGATGGAGCTGTTGTTTTTAAAATTTAAGTGGCAGGTGTACTTATTTAGTTATTTTTAGAACCAGTTTTCTGATTATAAAAGCATTATGTGGCAATTATAGAAAAGTTTGGAAGTGGAAGATGCCATATATATATATATTTGAAGGTGAGCAGTTTAGTAAAAACCCAGTTCTCCAAGTCCCAATAGATTTTGAAAACAGTTAACACCTTATAGAATTTGTAGCTTTTCCAATTAATTAATCAGTAAATCAATTAACCAAAACATCTTTATTGAGTGCCTTTTTGTGTGTGTTAAGGCTGTGCTAAGGTGCCACAAATGTGGTGAGACAAGAAAATGAAAACCTCTAAACTAATAAAGGTCTCAGAGAGAGACAAATCTAATAACAGTGCAATTAGTGATTAAGGGTTTGTCCTTAGGGATGGCAGGAGTCAGGACAGACAATAAATGCAGGACGAACAGGGAGACAAATGAGCCCCAAGGTGACAGGAAGTGCTTATTGAAAAAATGGGAAATGTCCCATTTCTTAGGCCACAAGTGAAGGAAAGGTGACTTTATCTTTTCTACTCCCCCAGCTCGCCCTTTTTCTCTCTCCCTCCTCCCTCTATCCACCCATCCACCCATCCTCCATCCATCCATCCATCCAGTCATCCATCATCCATTTGTCCATCCATTCATCTGCCCATTCATCCACCTACCCATCCATCCATCATCCGTCTGTCCGTCCACCCATTCATCCATCCATCATCTGTCCATCCAGCCATCCATCCATCCTTCCAGTTAAAAAATGTGTTATACTTAATTAGCCATTTTGAGATATTTTTAGTGTATTAATTTTAATTGACATATGATAAACTGTACATATTTAAAGTGTCCAATCTGGTAAGGTTTGACCTGTGTGTCCACCAGTGAGATAATGAGCATGTTCATCACCTCAGAAGCGTCCAGTGCCCCTGGAAGGCCCTCCCGCCTGCCTTCCCGGACACCACTGACCTGCCTTCTGTCGACGCATGTCACTTTGCATTTTCTACGACTTTATAAAAATGAAATATGACAGTATGTACTCTTACTCATTTTTATGAAAAGTAGCTTGGATTCTTTATGCACCTGCTTCTTATCGCTGCTTAACCGACAGATGGCAAGCGGCTCCCACCCCACCCCACCCCACACTTCAACACACCCATTTTCCCCAGAGCCCTAGAGCTGTGCTGTGGGTGCTTCTCCCGCTTGGCCCTTCCTTGGCGCCTGACCATCAGCCGTCACCCTTTCTGGAGTCCTCCCCTGGCTTGTGTGGCTCTGCACACTCCCGGACCTCCGAGCACTAACTACCCGCCCAGTCTGGACTTCACTTACCGAATTCTGTCGATTTTTCCAAAACATTACTAACAGTTATTTCTCTGGAAAGACCATGTCCCAGTTCCATTTCTCATTCCCTATTGACTAGAACAGGGGTCCCCAAATCCTAGACCATGAACTGGTACTGGTCCGTGGCCTGCTAGGAACTGGGCCGCACAGTAGGAGGTGAGCGGCAGGTGAGCGAGTGAAGATTTCTGTATTCGCAGCTGCTCCCCAGCGCCAGCATCACCGCCTCAGCTCTACCTCAGGTCATCAGGCATCAAAAGCTCATAGGAGGGCTGGTCCCTGGTGATACAAGGTTGGGGACTGCTGGACAAAACCACTGCAATAATTTTCTAAAAGTCTCTCTGCCTGCAGGAGCTCCATTGCTACCCATCCCCACAAAAATGGACCCACTTATGTTATTTCCCAGTTTGAATTTCCCCTACTGTACAGTTAATAAATACAAGATTTATTGCACTAACATGCCATGATCTCCTATTGCCCAAACCCACTTTTCTAAGTTAATTTAATCATTGTTAAAAGTAAGACTTGAAAATCACTAGTATAGTAAAAAAAAATTCTTCTGGTTTTTGTAGATTTATCTTATAACCATACAACATAAGAAATTTCCCCTTTACTCGATTTATATAAGAGATTACAGTGACAGACGTGTGATGTTGAGCCATCTTCATGTTCCCAAAGCAGGTGTATCATTCATTTAAGGACTCGTGAATTTAATTTTCTAATACTTTGTTTAAAACTCTGTGTCTGCATTTATGAGTGAATTTGTGTGTATTGCCTTTGTCTTTATGTTTTCTTTATCAGATTTAAATTGTAAGGCGATTCTGATTTCATAAGAGTAACTATATCTAACACACACACACACGCGCATTATGAGCCGCCACTGGTCTGAGCACTTTTACATATGAACTTTCTTCTACCACGTCCGATTATCGCCGCCATCTGTTTCTCTCTGTCTCCCCTCCAGGACTGCCACTGGGTGGGTTTTGTGACTTCTGCGTGTGTCCTCTGCTTCATGTAAGTTTTCGTTTTGTTTGGTGACTCTTGGTTAAGAGCAGGCCTCTGGAGTCAGACTACCTGGGGTCTTCCCCTTCTCAGTTCTGGGTTCTTGGGCGAGAAGACCTCACGGTGCCTCAGTCTCCTTGTCTACGTGAACGGGGTGGGTGTGAAGATGGTAACGCTCAGGCTGGTTTAGGCTGGCAAACACTCACTGCGCGTTAGCCATTGTTACCATTTGCATCAGCGTTATCTTTGTATGATCGTCCTCCCCACCTCTCCATGGGGGAGTCCTGACCACAGCAGCCTCACTCTGAAGATGACAGGGTTGGGCACGGTGAGAGGCCAAGGGAGGTTGGCTGGGGCTGGTGCGGGGGTTCCCTGTGGCTCCCTGGTGGGGGTCGCTGGCTACCTTGGCTTCTGCCCTGCACCTCCAGCCCAGAAATAGGGCTTCCTGTACAGGAGGTCATGCTGTCCTCCTTGACCCTTATCTGTTTCTGGGACCCCGAACTCTGCACACTCAGGTTGTTCCCCAGGGCCCGTGAAGAGCAGACTACTATTTCATAGGTCACTTAACCTATTTCAAACACCAGATCACTCTAAATAAAAGATTCCCCCAAACTGTGGACTCCTGCTTGCAAGAGACATCAATCTCGTGAGCTCAGATTCAGTAAAAGGTAAAAACAAAACAAAAAAATCCATAGCTATAGATCCATGTTAGCCTTTTCTACGGTTTTAATAACCCTTGTCCAAACGCCAGTAATGAAAGCACAAGCCCTTCACAGAGCAAAGGGACCTGTCTCTTGTTTCAAAATCCAATTTCTTCCCAGTGGGATTTTTCTTTACCAAGTTTGAAGATAACTGTCTCTCTCCCTCCTTTAAACATTTCTGACTTGGGAACTGAGAGGCGGAGCAGCTGCGGGCAGCCAGATCACGCACAGCCGTTTCTGCATTCTTTAGCTCACTTGTTTCATTGGTGACAACAGCACACAGACCGTCACGGCAAGTCCATCGTGTCCCCGCACTTGGCACAGAGTGTGCTCTTGGTGCCCAGTGAAAAGTTGACAGTGAAGGGGTGAGGTTGTGTTGCTGACCCTTGCGGTGTTCACCATCCTATGGGTTTGCTTGTCACCAGCTGAGTGGCCAAGGCTACTGTGCCTACCTCAGTATCCCCTCCTGTGAAATAGAGAGAATAAGAGTACTGGCTGTAGAGTTGTGAGAATTTAAGGGAATAATACATGTAAAGCTCTTAGAAAGTGCCTCCCGCAGAGTAAGTGCAATGCTCAGTCCGTCGTAACAGTGACGACAGTGACCATGACTTTAATGACAGCAATGACAAAGGCATATGCTCCATGGACACTTTGAAGAAGGAACCACCCACTCACGCTGAACCAGGCCTGCAGGGATTCGTTAGCGGATAAGTGGTGCAGGAGGGGCCACGTGGGGTGCGTGGTCAGCTGAGACCTGAATGGCAAGGAGGGAGAATGCTGGGGGGACTTTGGGGAGGAGCCCCGCAAGCAGAGGACGGAGGCGCAGCGGCCGTAAGGAGGAATCCAGTCTGGTCTGCTCAAGGAGTGGCAGGGAGGCCAGGGCGCTGCAGCAGAGCAAGCAAGGGAGGGGGCCGGGGGAGAGGGGGTCACATCATACAGGGCCCTGCAGGCCGTGGCAAGGAGCTTGGGCCTTATTTGGAGGGACAGTAGGGTTTTAAGAAGGGGCATGACAGGATCTGATTTCAGAAGGGTCAGAATGGAGGTTCCTCAGAATACTAAAAATAGAACTCATGATCCAGCAATTCCACTTCTGGGTGTAGAGCCAAAGTACATGAAATCACTGTCTTAAAAAGATGTCTGCGCCCCATGTTCACTGCAGCATTACTTATAATAGCCCAGATGTGGAAGCAGCCGAAGCGTACATCAAGGGGTGAATGGATGAATGAAAGAAAAATTTGGTACACACGCATGCGTGCATGCATGCGCATACACACACATCCTAGAATATTATTAAGCCACAAAAAAGAAGGAAATTCTGCCATTTGTGATCATTCAGATGGACCTGGAGGGCATTATGCAAAGTGAAATAAGTCAGACAGGGAAAGACAAATAGCATAGGATCTCACTTATGTGTGGACTCTAAAAACAAACAAACAAAAACCCCAACAAAACTCATAGATACGAACAGATTAATGGTTGCCAGTGGCGGGGAGCGTAGGTGAAACGGGTGAAAGGGGTTAAAAGGTGCACAGTTCCAATCATGAGATAAATAAGTCACGGGGCTCTAACGCACTACGTGGTGACTGTACTTAGTACTGCCGTACTGTACATTCGAAAGTTACTAGAGAGTAGATTATAAAAGTTTGCTTCACAAGAGAAAAACTTGGTGTGTCGTGATGGATTGTGAACTAGGCTTATGGTGGCAATCATTTCACAATATGTATAAATATCAAGTCATTATGTGGTGTACTTGAAACTAATACACTAATGTGTATTAATTTTATCTCAATAAGAGTAAAAGGAAACAAGTAGAGGAAAGGGTCACTCTGACCACTGTGTGGAGAACACCCTGTGGTGACGAGGCTGGCAGAGAGGGCCCTGAGGAGCGCATGTAGTTTCCTTTGGGGACAGAAGGGTTTCGGTGGCAGGAAAGCAGTGTGTTTGGAGGAAGGCGTGTCTGCACATGTGACTGGGGCCCCGCGTTTGAGACCTGAAGGTCACTCCAGGGGGTTTGGACTTTATCTGGGAGCAGATCCCCAGTGGGAGCTGTCCCTCAGGGGGCGGAGCCCTGGGGGGAGCTGTCCAGCAGAGCTCGAGCCACAGAAGTGCAGTGTGGCCGGAGTCGCGGCCAGGGAGAGAAAGGTTCTGCCTGCTGTCTTTCCACCAGCTGTCCCACAAGTGCCTTCCATCGGCCAGACCAGGTCAGAAGTCAGCTGGCCAGAAAGCCCGAGGAGCACAGCCTGCAGGGGAAGGGCGAGGGTGGATCTGTGGGCAAATAATGGGACCTGGCTGGGGAGACTGCGGGCAGCTGTTTTGAGGACAGGTGGGTTGGTGTTAGGAAGACCGTGGGAATTACCAAAGGGCCCTAAAGGACCCATGGAGGGAGTCTGAACTCAGGCTAAGGCAGTGGGGACAGTAAGAAGGGCGGGTTCAGAGAATGTGCCTAAGGTTGGGTGACCACTTGAATGTAGGGAGCGAGAGAGACCAGGTGGGGAGGGCATTGGGTTCCAGTCTGAGCAACTGTGCAGAATCCTGGTGGGGTGTGTGTGATGCGGGGGAGGGGAGAAGGGGTAGTGAAGAACCCCATGTCAGTGTCCTGAGTTTGAGGTTCCTGCAGGTTACCCACATGGAGACCTCGTGCCAACCTCAGAGCTCCTGTTTAATTCTCTGTTTAAGGATGATGAGTAATGATAGGTAGTATTTATTGGTACTTACTGTGTGTCCTGCATGGCTCTAAGCACTTTACAGGGAGTAGTTAATTTAATCCTTACAAAAATATTGGTGTTACCTGTCCTATTCCACTGATGAGGAAGCCGAGGCACAGAAAGGTGATGCCTGCCTGACTCACCTGGCTTGTAAGCGCTCCGGTGAAAATTCATATGGCCTTGCCCACCTGCCTCAGCCTCCTAGGGCTGCTGTGAAAATGAACCGAGATAACACAGCGCACAGCCCGACAGAAAGCAGCCGTGTGTTGGTTTCATGGTGCTGTCGGGAATAAGCAAGCTTTCACAAACACCTTTGGCACCTACATGACCCCATCCATGGAGAGGGAGGAGGTGTGAGTGTTGAAATAACAGCGCATTTGAGGATTGATAAGCTTGAATTCAGATGTGGTCTCTTAACTTGACATCCCAGTGACCTGGAACCCATGAACTTGAACTCTGAGCCTTGTTTTCTTCATGTGTCAAACGGACATCACGCATTGCGGGTGGGCAGTCGCTGTGAGGCCTCCTCCTCCGGGAAGCCCTGGGTCCAGTGAAACGGGGACCTGAGCTCTCCCTCCGGCTCTCTGTGCACGCGTCTCTCCGTGAGATCCTTCCACGCTCGACCTCTGTTCCTCATCATCGGGGGGCTGGAGGGCACCTCCAGGGCTCCAGCTCCTAAAGCCCAGTGGCCCATGGCCTCATGTCCCCAACTTGCCATGCTGTCTAACGGAGCCGTAACATCAACCCCCAGGGCAGGCTGGGGACTGGGGGCCTTGTACAGAATGTGTGGTCTTTGGGGACAGTACTTTGTCTGCAACGAGACTGGATGTGACCTCCTGAGGACATTTTGAGTCTACGCAAGCCAAAGGAAGATGGCTCTGGGGCAGGCTCGGCCCTGGGACAGCGTCTGTAAGGGTTTTAAGCATCTTCGAGATGAGCGTTCTAATTACAAAGTGTAGCATTATTACTCTAAGCAGGAGCCTGGGTAAATGAATCAGGTTGTTCTAAGCTTCCTTTCTCTGTTCATCAGAAAATCACTGAGCACCTATTTATTGTGTGTGATGCACATCGACAGGTGCTGGAAACAGAGCGGCAGACGGAAGTCCCCGGGAGCCCACCTAGCTCAGGTGGCAATGAACAAGTAAACAAACACACGGAAGGCAGTTGAACTTGATGGTCAGTGTTAGGTGGAAATGAGACACGGCGGGCATGCCTGAGAGAGTGGCGGGGGCACTCTGAGGTTCCTGAGGGTACAGTCTGAGGGGGAGACCTGAGGATGGGGGAGGGTCAGGCAGAGGCCACAGCAAGTGCCAAAGCCTCAGGGCCGAAGGAGCTGGGAACCAGCCTGACCAGATAGGAGGGGAGGGCGTCTCTGCCAGATCATGGAGGGAGGGTCTGCGTTTATTCTGGGCCCTCAGATCAAGGTGGGTTGCTCTGAGCTCGGGAGGGGGGGAGGGGGGCCTGGGTCGAGACCTCACTTACATTTCGCAAGTGCTCAGACACCTTTGGCAGCATTTGAGGAGAATTAATCTGTTAATATCTGCACGACACTCGAAGATCTTGGAGGACCTGGAACATATTATTTCTATTTCCCCACTGAGGCTTTCTAAATGGAGGTCTGAGGACCCGGGATTCTTGCCCAAGGAGGTTGAATGAGAAATGGCCCACAGTCCCCGCTGAAGAAAACATTTCTCTGTGCCGGCCGCCCTCCGGGAAACCCGACTTCCATTTTTATAAGGCCGGAGAGGGACGTGGAAACAGCGCCAGCTCTGACTCTGTAATTAACTTCAAAGGAAAGTCATTTGCCTTCACTGCCCATAAAAAGATTAGAAAATAGCGTTTGTTTAGGCAGTACCTTTCTCTAGAGAGCTCACTGAACTCAGAGCGAGGAGGAAGCACACTCCCTTCTCATTTTTAATTTTCAAACATGCAAGAAATTACCCTAAAGGTTACCGGCAAGCAGTGAGCGTGGGGAAGCCAGCCGTCAGAAGCCATGTCTCCGCTCTCCCCACAACCCTGGCTCCAGCTCCTTCCTTCTGAGAATTGAGGTTTCTGCTGATGATTTTCATCTCGTTAGCCCCTCTCTCTGCTTTCCCTAACAAGAGCTAAAGTCCCCGAGCGCTTGCCCTAAGCCAGGCACGCTCCACGCATTGTCTCATTTAGTTGAAAATTTACAGAGATAGGGACTGTTGCTATCGCGCAGGTCACAGGCGAGGACACCCAGGCTTGCAGGAGTCCGGCAGCTTCTTGAGATCCCATGGTTTGGATGGGGGGGCATGGCTGGGACGCGGACCCAGGCGGCCGGACGCCAGAGCACACAGGCCGGAACGTCACCTGCCTCCTCCGAATTCAGACCCTAAGAATAACTGGGTGCCTTTGCGGAGCGTCTCTACTGCATTCAGGGCACAGAAGGCGTCCTTTTTATTTATTTATTTTTGGGGTGCAGTACCGTTTTTCCCCCACTTTGTGTGTGTGAAGCTGTGGGGGTGGGAGGTGGGTGGGTGCAAAGTGGAGAGAAGCGCCTTTTATGGATCGTCTGCTAAACCCCGTGCAGCCGGAGCTGCGTCTCGGTGCCAGACAACTGTGCCTGCTGACTTAATGGCTCCGAAGGATGACAAGGCTCGAAAACTCGACTGTCACGGCAGAAGTTGGAACAGATTGAAACTGAGAGCTTGAGTCATCCATGGAAGGTGCCACTCCGAGCCCCTGTCACGCAGTGCCCAGGTGGGGCAAGAACACATGCAAAAAATAACGTTGCTTTAATTCTGAGGCCTGAGGACCCCTGTCCTATGTGAGGGAACTGCGGGGTGACTGTGTTCCTTGGCGAACACCCCACTTCTGGTGGCTGCTATTACAGAGGGGTGCATCTGAGTTATAGGAATGGCCTCCTGTTCGGTGACAAGTAAATGGCGAAGTCCCCAAAGGAGCTCGCCGTGAGAAGATATGCCCTGTACCGCCCACAGCGCCCCTGTCATCTCTGCCTCAATGTCCCCGTCAGCCTCGGTGTGCCACCCAGCCCGTACCCCCATACGCATTCCCAGTGTGCGTACACCTGCGCCCGCAGCCTCCTGCCAGGCTACCTCCAACCCAGACTTCACACCAGGCCTTGTTTGGAAACTCCCCCTCGCCCCAAGATCACGAGGCTCAGATTCGGGGGCACCCTCAGTAGAAGGGCCTCCCGTTCCAAATGTGCGTAAGACAAACACGTGAACCGCAACCTGCTGGGGTGTGAGCAGAAGCCAGCGCAGCTCCGACAGCCGACAGTGCTGGGCTTCCTCGAGCATTACGTGCAGGGGTGCGATGTGCACCTTGCTTAGCAAGGTGAAGGGGGCCTTCTGACAGGTGGAGGAGCGTTCGCAGACGGGACGCCGGGAGGGCTGGACAGCAGGCGTGCTGACATTGATGGTGGAGCACACTGACTGGCTCTGAGTCCCCTCCACTAGTTACCAGCTGTGTGATGCCGGGCAGGTCACCTAGCCCCTCAGGGTTTTAGTTTCTCCAGCCTGAAAACGGAGATTAAAAATAGTGTCTAAGTTTTGCATTGTCATGAAGATGAGATCGTAAGCAGGGCAAGTGGCTGGCCCTGCACTGGGGCTCAGCAAATTTCAGCTAAAAAAGAAAACCAATAGAAAGGAATCCAGGATCTTATTTTCAGCCTGGGAAGATGGAGACACCTGGGACAAGGCTGCTGGATGCTGAGGTCCTGTCACCTGGGGGGACGGTGACCATGTCTTACAGAAGTGTGGTGACTGCCCTGGTGGGGCATATTGATCCCGAGGAAAAGCTAGAATACTGGAAGAGGGAAATGTCTGAGGGTACATAGTATGTGTGGGAAAAGGACTTAGTTTATGCAGGTGTGCTATAACAAACATATTCGGTCTCTGTTCCTGGTTGCTGACACCGAGCTCCTAAAACGGGATTTTCTGAGCCATGGAACAGTCATTTGCTCTTCATAGACACCTCTAGATCAGACCCAGCAGAGTTTATGCTAATGAGGTGACAGGGTGGGGCCCCCAGGTAGCCTCAGGGTGGGGCTGAACCCCAGAAAGTTCAGTAAACAAGAATTGTAGGGCACTCCTAGTCTGTTGAACTGGCATCGGTAGACACAGCTCATCCTCGCTAGCCTCTGTCTCCTTGTTCTGGAGTATTTGCCTCTTGCCGCTATTTCATTTTTCTGGCACAGGTCTTCGAGTATTTCATTCGGGATGAGTCTTTGCACGTTTGAGAGCGCCTTTCCGGAGACTTCTCCCCAGATGACAACCTGGCTGGATACAGAACCTTTTGCGTTAGTGCTCTGTAAATGACGTGCCAGTGTTTTCTGCCATTTTGTGTCACAGAGCTCAAGCCTGAAGCCAGTGGGATATTTCCCCTGGATATTTATAAGAATTAAAAAAAAAATTTTTTTGCCGCAGTATTTCTATCTGCGGATCTTATTTGCTTAAGCCCAGTCTCCATTTAAACACTATCATCTTTACTTAGATCCAAGCATCTTCTTCCGTTATCCTGTAGTGCCTCTGCTCCTTTTGTGATTTCCACTTCTGGTTTCGGTTTTCTCTCGTGGTGTATAATCCTTTAACCTTTTCCTCTGGTTTAGGAGAAGAAGGGAGTGCGTTTTCTCAGGTTTATCTTCCACTTCGCTGACTGTGTCATCCGTGGGGCCTTGTTTATGTGCCGCCCCCAGAGCAGCCTCTGATTGGAGCACGGGGCTCCTCATCTCCAGACGACCAGCCCTCCGCGTCCAGCACTGACTCCTCCTGTGGCCGCTCGTCCTCGGTCCACAGGCTCCAACGACGTCGTGGGTCCTGCTGAGGTCACAGATCGGACGTTTTGCACAATGTTTTTCTCTTTCCCTTCTTTCCCTGTCTCCTTCCTCCTCTTTCTTCTTTTTTGCTTGCTTATAAATTCATATTCCCTGGCTGTGTGGAAAGGGACATTCAGAGAAAAGGGGAAGAAAACCAAAAGAAATCCAGAGCACGTGCGCGCGTGCGCGTGTGTGTGTGTGTGTGTGTCTCACAGGGTGGGTAGGGATAATGGAAGGAGACCTGCAGGGGACGCTGTCACAGACACTAGAAACAAAGCCCAAGGCGTCTCCACAGCATCCCTAGAATCTGCCGTGTGTATAACACAGGTGTGAGGGACAGTCCTTCCGCCAAAATAAAAATCTCTCCAAATGGTGATCTGCAAGTAGAAGGTTTTCATCGATCAATCACCGGCTGGGAGTCGGTTTGATTCTGTATTTGGCTTTTTCAGCATCGCCTGCTGTCCTGGCCTCCACTGGGGCATTGCATTCCAAGCTTAGTCTTCTCTCACATCATGCTTCGGCGGCGTGTTCAGTCACACTGTTCTGGGTGCTGTGGCCACCGTGAGGAGGAAAGCAGACAGTCGCAAAGCTGAGTATGCACCTGGAGAGGGAGGGCAGTCAGGGGATGCTTCCTGGAGGAAGTGGCATTTGAGCTGTGATGTCCAGGATGAGTAGGGATTGGACAATCTGAATGGGTGCACAAGGCAAAGCTCTTCCCAGGAGGAAGCCTGAACTATTTGAGGAATGTGGATAAAAACCCACCCGCCCCTGTGGTTGGAGGTAGGTGGGAGAGGGTGGGGGGAGGAGGGGTGGGTGGGTCATAGTCAAGGGCCCTGCCCTCATCGTAAGAGCAAGGGAAGGCCTGGAAGGGTTTGTTTGAAGGGTGATGGCACAATGAGCTTGGCCTTTGGGAGGAGAACTCTGGGAGCAGAGAGCCTCGGGCTGGGGGAGGCGTGGTGAGCAGGGCGGGAGGAGGAGGGGGTTAAGGAAGACCCCAGAACCTGGGAGGTGGTCCCCCAGTTCACCTGAGGGTGGAGTGGTGTTTTTGTCTTTGTTTTTTTCTGTGTGAAACCAGCCACTGATGTGGGTGGCTTGTCCTGGCATGTGGGGACAGATGGCAGAAATCAGAAGCTAGTTTGGGCTACTTGGTCTGCCTCTTCTTCGCAGGGTGTGGGAGGGCGCCCGCCCCGGTGGAAACTGCAGAACGAGCCCACCAGGTCGGTCGGAGCCTGAGAAGGCCTGTCCTGCAGGCCAGCCCAGGGCCTCCTCAGGTCTCGAGGAAGGGACCAGAAACCCAGCCTCCCGACCTGCTTGTGCCTGGAGCCCACATCCTGTGACTGAGGGGACACAGGTGGGGGGAGGTTCTTTCTAGCAGGTTCTCCCCATCACTCCCCCAGAGCAGCCCCTCTCCGGGAAGGGGCGTCCCCAATCGGACCTCGAGGACCCTCTTTCCTTGTCCTGTCCGCACAGCCCTGGGCAGAGGTTCCTCGAGGGCTGTCACACCCCGTCTGCCTCCTCTGTGAGCCACCAGTGAGAGGAGGCTCTAGAAGCCTGTGATTTAGGGACGTAAAAACATTTCTCTGGAAACACAGCTCTACATAGCCTTTCCTGAGGGGTGTGCCATTTACCCTGATCAAAAGCGCCTGCTCTGTTCTCCGGCTGGGTATTTATTTATTTTTAAACATCTGCCCCCTTTTTAGAGAAAACACTGCGTCTTGTTTAGATCTGAAGGTCTTTCCGGGAGCTCAGTTATGTATGAACCGCAGTCCGTCTTTCATCGACATCTGTTCAGGTGACAAGGGGTTAATTTGAAATGGCCTGGTCCCTGCAGGGGAGCCTGCCTGGGAGAGATGGCTAATTACACCGCTCTGGGGGATCTCTGAGCTCATTTCAAGGTAGATCAGAGATGGCTGGGAGGCTCTTGCGGAGAGAGGGAGGGGCGGGTGCTTCCTGGACTAATTGGCTGTTTGTGTGCACCGAGAAGAAGGCTCCTGGAATCCGTTCTGTCGCAGGCTTCTATATTTTATGATGTAGCTGAAGCTTGTTATCCCGGGAAATTCGATAAATGAGTGGAGTCTGCCAGTCAATAAGATAATTAGTAGATCATTTCTGGGTGAAAAGAATTCTTTACGTGGAAATGAGTGTGAGTGACTACAGGGTCAGGCAGGTGACGGGGAGGCCAGCCAGGCTGGAGGAGGTGGTAGGCAGGGGTGGAGAATGGACAGCAAGGCCCCCTCTGAGGCTGCCTCTGCTCACCACCAGCCGGCTGTCGCCCTGGGGAACGTGGGCTCAGGGCCACCCTGTTTTCCGGTTTTTTCAAAAGAGACTAAACATCTGGATTTTCACATGGCACCTGTCGGCAGCTGAGTTTAAAACATGTCCGCAGGTCACGTGAGACATAAGTGATCCAGCCAGGTTCGCTCCTGGGGTGTAGACCGTGGAGTGAAGACAGTCTTCATCCTCAGTGATTTGCATGGACTTGAAACCCTCACAGAGGAGGGAGGAGGATCTGTGGGGCCCACGGCCTTGGGCTTCTGTTGCCCCCCCCCCCCGTTTTCTGGGAGGTCACTGGCTGGGCGGGCTGCTGAGTGAGTCTGTGGTCAGTGCTGGGGACGCACTTAGCAGTGGGGCCCACCAGGAGGGCCTCGGGGCGACATCAGGGCCGGCCTGTCGCTCCCTCGGCCTGTTGCTCCCTCGGCCTGGCGGGGAGGCCAGCGAAAGCCGCGTGTCCTGTCGTGTAGGCTGTGGACTGTCTGTGTGGAAGCGTCACTCAGGGTTAGCACGCGAGCTGGGTGGGAGATCAGGGGTCGCGTGTTCCAGAATGAACATGCCATTCGTCCTTCTTATTCAGATATCCTCTCTCCACGCTGTAGTCTTCTGTCAAAGTCCCCGTGACCCCAGTGCCAATTCTCGTGTAGCTGCCCACATTCCCTGCACGACCATGCATGGGCATCTTGCTCACGATCATATTTCCCCTGCTTAGCGAGGTGCCCACAGAGCCACCGTGAATGCGATGGGGGCTCAGTGCTCACCCCCCGGGCAGCACAGAGTGGGAATCGAGGTGCCCGGCCAGCAGGCAGCCGGTGGGGATGGAGTGGCTTGGTGCCCGTTACGGAGGTTAATAAGCATGTGGAGGAAAGTTCGGGGAGCGGCGTGGGCAGGGCGCGGTGGGACGAGGCTCAGCGGTAGGAAGGGTGATTCCTGACCCCCCGAGGTTTGCGTTAGTCCTCCAAAGAAGGGGTTGCCTGGCAGAGGAAGCCATATAGGCGGAGGCCTGTGTCCGGAAGCTGCTGCTGTCCAGTGGGGCAAGGACCTGGAGTGAGCGGGGCGTAGAAGGGGAGGGCACGATGGGGGACACGGGAATTGTAGGACGCGATGCAGGAGGAATATTTCAGGTCTAAGTGGCAGAAGCCATTTAGCTCACACCTTGAACTTGGAGCAACAAAGGTGGCCCAGACCGGCTTGGCTTCCACATGCATAGTCAGCAGGAGGCTTGATCCCTGGAAACGGTGCCAGTTAGCTCGCCGCCAGGGCTCCCGGCACACGCAGACGTGCCATGATCTATGTCACAGAAAACCCACAACATGCCAGCAGCCCCCTTGATCTGAAACGCAGCCGTTTCATTTGAAATACGGTACAGGAAACAGGCTTATTAACGGTGTTTACAGGCAGCGTCATTGGGGAGCTAAAGCATTTCTGCTTTGCTGTGGCTCTTTAAAAAATTTATAGCGAGATCAACATTCTAATGCCAATAAAAGGAGGCTTTGTGTTTTTTTTTAAACCTGAACGAATAAAGAAATTAACCTGGTTACTTCTTCCTGCTGAACACGGGGGGATAGGTCAAGTCTTGTGCTGGAGGCTTACTGGGATGGGAGAAGCGCCTCTTCAATTTTTTAATGAAAGTTAAGACATGCTCATTATTTTGAAAAGAGAAAGGAAAAGCAACTAAAGAGGAAAAAAAACCCAGACAGTACAAAATAGCTTTTAATGAAAAACAGTATTCTTGCTCTATCCCTTCCCACTGTCAAGCCTTGTTTCTCGGTGGCAACCAATTTTAACTCTTTTAACTATTTCTTCCAGTGTTATTTCTGTAAATAACATGCAAAACGTCTCCTTCTTAGTTTATCCACTGTAGACACAATCTGTTGACTGCCAGCTCTGATGGATAGGCATTTAATTCTCTTGTCACCACATCCCTTCTCTCTCCCACCTTCTGCTATAATTATCTTATTATATGTACTTACCGTTGCAATTTGAGGAGCACGTTTAGGCCAGAATTTTACATTTGGGGCCCTTGTAAGTGTGAAGCCTGTGGCAATCTTGGGAGGAGGTCGGGTGGCCGTGGGAGGAGCGACTGGCAGGTGACGAAGAACAGAATTTTGGGGGCCTCCTTCATGCCCCTTTTTCTCAGAAGCACCAGCAGATTCTCTCGGCTCTGCCATCCAAACACACCCAGAGTTTGGTGGCGACCCCCACTGCCTCCGATGCAGCCATGCTGGGTGAGCCCATCTTCGCTTCCTGGGTTATCGAAAGGGTCCCTTTTTCTGCTCGTGCTGCTCTGCCAAAGGGCCTCTTTTCAGTGTACGTCAGAGGCTGTGACTTCTCTGCTCAAAACCCCCACTCCCCACCTGGACCACAGCTTCCTTCTCCCCTGTTGTCACCCCATGTCTCTCTCTTGTCCTGTGCTCGCTCTGTCCCACACCCCCTCAGTGTTCCTCAGCCAGTCCATGCCCGCTCCCAGCTCAGGGCCTGTGCTCTTCCACCCTCTGTCTGGAACATTCTTCCCCCAGCCACCTGCAAGGCTCACTCCTTCCCTGAGCTGGTAAGGGTGGGAAGTGCCAGGGACAGGGCCTTTCCTGCAGCAGTCTGGCAGGGCACAAGAGAGGACTCTGGGTACTAGGAGGGGGGTGGTGAGCTGTTAACAGTCAGATGGCAGGCCCCAGGCATGATTCTTGGTGAAAATGAAGAAGTTGTTGGAAAGAGAGAGGCCATGAGCCTCAGACAGAGAAGTTAATGTGGAAAGAACATCCCCGAGGAGGGAGCGGGCACGAGATCAAAAGCACGAGTGGATGAAACAAAATTAATTATCAAATTCATGCCTGAAAGCCATCATTTGTCTCTGAAAGAGCAGGCAGGGGCTCCTCCAAGGGGACCGGGCTGATTTTGTCGGCAAGTGGAAGCACCCCGGCTGCCGAGGGGGCCGCAGAGGCAGGTGACCGGGCACGGCAAGGGCTGCCCCGCGTGCTGAGGGCCAAGCAGAGCTGGAGACGTTGAACTTGAAGTTCTCCCTGTATGCGCTCGCGGTCCTCGTGTTGTAATAATGAAATAACCACAATCACCGGCTTTTTGTAGACGATTGTCATTCCTTCCATTTTGCAGATGAGGAAACCGAGGCACAGAGAAGTTACACAGCCAGTGTGTGGTTTTATCAGTCAGAGCTCTCCTGAGAAACGGATCCAATAGTGTACATGTAGATCTCGATCTCACTCTCTCTCTCTCTCTCAGTCTCTCTCTCTCTCTCTTTCTCAAAATAATGAAGAGACATGTCTTCTCAAATCTAGATGGTCCAGGAGGGAACAGAATTCTCTGAGAGAGAGAGATTACCAGCACTCAGCACAAGGCCTGGCTTACTGTGGGTCCTCAACAAACATTTTTTGAGTAAATATATGAGTAAATTCAGCTATTGAGATGAAGATTAAAGCAGAGGAGGTAACATACATCATTCATTCATTCAGCAAACACCTGAGCACTCTGTCCTAAGCACTGGGAATACAGCAGTGAACAACACAGACAAGAATTGCTGTTCCCGGGAGCAGCGAGGCTTAAAATAAACACCACGTAGTAAATAACACGCTGTCCACTCACAATAAGAACCGAGATAAGAATATAAGGGAGCGGGCAGACTGCGAGTGATCAGATAGGGGCGGGGAGGGCGCATTTCAGATGGAGTGACCGGGGTAGGTGCTTTGAGGAACTGACGTCTGCCCAGAGACCTGAGTGACGCCTCGTCTTAGAGGCGTCTGGTGGAAGAACGTGCCAGGCAGCAGGTGCAAAGGCCCTGGGGCCAGAAGGTGCTAGAGTCACTGTTGCAGCAGCCAGAAGGCAGAGCGGCCGGAGCACGGTGGGAAGAGCCCAGGGACAAAGGACGAAGTCGGAGCAGGAGGTGGGCGCCAACCCACTCAGATTTCACTCGGTTTCCTCCTCAGCGGGAAGGACACCCCCAGAAGAGGGTCCTTTGAAGCAGTTTAAAATGGTCGCTGCACCTGTCGTAAAAGCAGCTCTGGCCACAGGAGGCAGAGAGGCGCGTAGGAGCCAGGCCCACCCTACTCCTATGACCCAGCTGTCAGAGGCCAGGGTCGGGTGTGGGGGGGGGGTGTGGGGGCGCGTAGGAGCCAGGCCCGCCCTCCTCCTGCTACCCGTCCGGGCAGCCGGGGCCCAGCTGTGCTCAGCAGCCCCGCAGGCCCTCTCTGGCGCCCCGGGGCAGGAGCAAAGTGCTGGGCTGGGCTTCCTCCCAGACCTGAAATTAGTTTGTTTTCCATCCTTTATCACAAACATCCTGCTGCCCTTTGCCAGCGTTGCTGGCAACAGGCTCTCTTCTGTTCTGTTATATTTTAATCTGCTTAGTGAACGGGGCTCGTCCGCGCGGCCCCGTGAATCACTGGTTATCATCACAGGCAACGGTCTGTGTCCAGCCAATTTCACAGACAAACACGTCTCTCCTGGTCACTGTGCCCGAGGTGGGGACGTCTCATTTACAAAATCAATAAAAATGCATCCGGGGAATTACTGAGCCTGCTGGCTTAATAGATGAGATTAAAACCGCCAAGTTTAGGGCAATAAGTCACATAAGACACTTAAGGTGGCCAGTGGGTTATGGAAGTGTCAGCTGGTCAGGGACAGGCGCCCCCGGGAGGGGGTTTATTGGAAGACAACAAGACTAATTGATTAATTGCCTCTGATGCCTTTCCCTGCGTGACTTGGGGCACAGATATCACAGGACTGGTCGCTTTGGAGAGCAGACGATTTTTCATAGTGGAAGATCGAGTACAAAAAAGTGGGGACATTTTATAGGGACATTTTTTTTTAATTAGAAGTTTTCCTCGTTGCCAAATGAAGAAATGTACATTTTAGGCGCTTACCTGAAAAGCAGCCCTGAGCAGAGGGAGCACTGGGCTGTGATGCAGCTCGAGGAAGGCCAGCCAGGCCTTCGTGTGCCACCATGGACCAGTCGTAGGCTGTGGATGTCCCAGGAGGTTTGTGGGTGACCCTGACGAGGCCACTCTGTCAGCAGGGGACAAATCCTGGCAAGTGTCTCAGCTGACAGTTGTGGACGGCTAACATACCCCCAGGAGGGGCAGGAGTGCCTCCGTCCTGGAGAGGGGCCCAGGAGGTGTCCACACTGTCTGTTCCAGTAGACATTTTAGAAAAGAAAAGCAAAAAGAGGAAAGCACATTATCCTGAGCCCACTAACCTGAGAAAGAGATTTTAATGTCATGGTATCGTCTCAGCCTTTCGTATCCTTATAGATACATGTGAGTACATGGCAAGTGCACTGTGTGTGCATACAGATACACATGCACACACGCTCACCGCATATATGCGAAAGCGAGTCGTATTATTTTATACCTCGCCTTTTTCCTGACTGTAGCATCTGCATTTTCTTTCTGTTAATGCAGGTTAAGAGACACAGCTAGCCTTTCACACAGCAATTCCACACCAAAGAATTTTCATTAAGGAGATCTGAGATGCGTACACAGATGTGTAGTGCAGTATTATTTATAACGATTAAAAACATCCAGAACAACCCCATGTCCAACTAATTAAATCCATTATGGCTCTTGTAAACAGAAGTCTGTTTTAGCGATATGAGAAACTGTGCCCAGGATATCTTTACACACACACACACACACACACACACACACACACACACACACACAACACTAGTATCTGGTGAAAAAAAAAAGTATATGTACTTTGGAACAAATAGTAGAATATCCACCAAAATGTTACCAACAGTTATATCTGCATGATGGAATCACAAGTGCCTTTCATTTGTTTTTTTTAATGATGTTTTAATCTTTTTTTCCCAGAATGTATTATTTTTATAATTAGAAAAAAGCATTTAAAATATTCTTGGCTGGTCCCCAAACATTTTAAACACTACTTTAAAAATTACAACGGTAATTAACATGTGCGTCAAAATAGCCAATAAAACAAAACGGTATCCAAGGAAAAGTCACCTTTCCTGTTCCAGACACTGCCCCCTACCCCAGTACCCCTCTTAGAGGCGAACACTACAGTAATCTCTTTTACACTCTCGCACACGCAAACGCATACTCCATACACTACTCGACATCCCCCCAACTTACTATATCTCAGAGATACACAGATATACGAGACAACTGAGAAGCACAGAGGAGGAGTCAGAATTTGAGCCACAGCAGGCGGTCTCGGGTGTCCTTAATATCTTAACTATGACACAATAAATATGTGTCAACAGATAGCCAATCTTGCACTTCCTTTTTAAAAGCCGGGAATCTTGCTTTTGGGATAAATAGTCCCAGGGTCATTAATGTTTCACACTCTGGCTATTGAGTTTTTTTTTTTTTTTTTTTTTGCAACCATTAAAATGATAATCAGTTAAATTAGCCTATATTACTAGCACGTACTCTGTTCTGTTCGAGGAACTTTCTGGGCCTTGGGGATACAAAGGTAGGGATGGACCCGTCCTCCAGTGGAACTTGAGGAGACGAAGTAAACCAGTGACTGCAGGGGAAGCAGATGGGAACACACAAAACGTAGTTGTGATCATCTTAACGTCACAGAGAACACGTTGTGAGCTTGCAGTGTGCTAGACAGCGTGCTGAGCACTTAGTAGGCAGCGTCTCACATACATCTCGTAAAAATGGTGACATTTTCCAGATGAGGAAACTGAGGCTCAGAGAAGATCAGTCCCCGACCCCCAAAGGGGACAGCTCCCTGCTGAAATGTAAGGCACCCAGCTAAATTTAAATTTCAGAGAAGTGTGTCCCATCCTTATACCAAAAAAGCAGTCACTATTTATCTGAAATTCAACTGTGCGTGCTTAAGTTTTATTTGCTAAATATGACAACCCAAGCTCAAGGTCAACCAGCATTTGGACCCAAATTTGTCTGATTTGAGAGAGAGTCTTCAGGCCTTGCTGGGCTTCTAGGGCCGGTGTACCGGAATGATGGAGGCCCCCCGAGAAGTTTGTGGTGTGCGTGCACGCGCGTGTGTGCCTGCGTGTGTATGTGTGCGTGTGTGCCTGCACGTGTGTGTATAGGGAAGGAGGAGGCTGGGAGGGGGGCTTGCCCCCTCCGCCCTGGATGACCCCAGCCAAGCGGGCCGTGAGCGTGAGTGGCTGGGATCCGTCTGTTCCTTCCGCGGGGAAATCAATGATCTAGTTAAAGCCGCACGCGCCCCTACTGCGGGTTGGGGCGGCCCCTTGGAGCAGCTCTGCAGAGCGCTTTATAAACCCGCAGCAATTTGCACTCCAGATGAAGTCTTAATAAACTGCCGCCCCACTTCCTGACACGGAAGCACGTGCCGCTGGCCTCTGCAGGCCCTCTGCTCTCACGCACCCAGGTCTGGGCGCCGGCTCAGTGAGGTCACCGCCTGGGTTTGGGCCGGGACCCTAGTCCTCGCCGCTGGTCCAGGGACGGTGCGGTGTGATGGTTAGAACCTCAGCCTGGAGTCAAGCTGGGGGGCCAGGCACCTCCCCCAGCTGTGCGACCTTGGTACGGTTACCCAACCTCTCTCTGCTTCAGTTAACGTTGACAAAATGGGGAATAACAGCACCCGTCATGCACGGCACCAGGCGGAGAGGAGGTGCTCTGCGACAGTCGGGACTGTGATTTTATTCCAATGGCATTACGTGGAACGGCTGTGCGGTTCTGAGCACATAATCAATGCTTTGTAGTGTATGATAGTGACACTATTATCGTTAGTGTGATTCTAAGTATTAATACGCCAAGTCAGAGAGATCTTTATAACCTTGGGACAAAGTTACATTGCTGCAAATTCTACCCATTGCCTATCCGCCCCCCGTCTTGAAGCTGAACAGAATGATTTCATCCTGATGCCCCTCAGGTGTTTGTCCCTCTCCCGCATGTACCCTAAGTCGCGTTCCTCTCAGGTGACTGTGTGCCAGGGCCTCCAGCTGCTCACCCGAACATCCGAGCCTCGCATTTCCAGTGGGGATTGCAGTACTGTCCTCCAGGAGGAAAAGTTAGCATCCACTAAAGCTCCAGCACGTTTGTAGCACGCAGGAGCTCCGTGACAGCAGAGTGTCACTGTCCCGCTTGACCTCGCCTTGCCTCACTCACCTCGCCTGTAAAATGGAACCATGACGCTGCTGTGGTGATGACCTGCGAAGCCCCTGGATCCGTGCCTGGTGCGTGCGTGGTGGGCCCGCAGTCAGTAGTCCCAGGCTGAGATGAGTCCCAGCGAGCTACCTGGGACTGCGCGCTGTGCTCAGAGAGGGGTGCTACCCCTCACCCGTCAGCCCGGCACGGGTCCCCGCCCTTGGCCGTCTCCCACGGATGACTCCTCTGAGCGGAAGGTCTTTCCCACACAGGCTGCCATTAAACATCGAGATTCTCATCTCGTCCTCCGCCAGCAGAATCCGATTTAATCTCGTCCTGCCAGCTTTTGTGCTGTGATTACGACTGTTCGAGAGTCAAGCAGACTGGCCGGGCGCCTGCTGTCCCTGCTCGTGGACGGAGTGGGTGTTCCAAAGCCAGGAAGGAGTCAGAGCTTGTGGCCGGCTTACTCACCCCCCTCACCTGTCCTGCTGGGACAGAAGTAACGACACCCTCATCACCTGGGAGTCCTGGTGAACTCAGCGAGTGAGACGAGGAAAACCGACCTCGTGTATAACTAAATTACGTCTGGGGCGCAGCCCCTCTGGTGGGTGAAGAAGAATGGAAGCCGTTTCCAAGAAAGGGAGGATGGAATCTTCGTTTGGCTTCCCCCACGGGGCGGGAGCCGACCCACGGAACACACGACTCATGCAGCGCCATCGCTTACCTGCTGTGTGACCTTCCACAGGTGGATCGACTTCTCTGGGCTTCGCCCTCATAGGATGTGAGGACTAGACGAAATCTCATTTGTAAGATAGCGTGATGCCTGTGGACTAGGTCGCCCACGCTGCTTTCATCCACGTGCAGTGATCGAAGGTCGTCTTGGCGCCACACCCAACAACTCTTGCTGCTCAGCTTTGCGATGCGGGACCTGGGCTTGGTGACCACCTGTCAGCTGTGCCCGCTGCTCCATTAGCTCTGTTCGTAGTTATCTGTTCCAGTTACCTTTTTCCTCATTCAGTTACCTGGTATGGGCTTCATACGGTGCTACAATGCCTCACTCCAACCTCCCGGTCCCGTCATCGGTGTGGCTCCACCTGTCGACGGGACCCTGGCTGACAAGCACACGCTCGCACGGGCAGCCTTGTTGTCCTGTCTCCTTCCTTACTTCGTACCCCCGTTAATGTGGGTCCTCTCACTGTCGTGCTGGTTATGTCAGAACCCCACTGGGCTCACCTGGAGAGCCCGACGTGAGAATCTAGAATCTATATTTTTAATAAAGGCTCTTAGTTTGGGAAGTAACTTTTCTGCTCTCGGGGACAAGGTTTTCCCATCTTTATTCCCAGGCCCCCAGCGCTGTGCGGGCCTCCATCGAAAGCTTGTTTTGAGCGCATGCGTGTTACGTTTGCATTATTCTGCATCCATTCCTCCCCATGGAATCGAGGACCAAAGAGAGGTGCTAACAATTTTACGTGTTTCTTTTAGGTGAAAAAAATGGATGACGGTGGTCAGTAGAAGAAAAGGTCCTCACGACCCCGGTGGCTTCTAAGGTAAGACAGACTGAGTCTGACATGTACTAAGATTAAAGCAAGCAAACATATGGAGACAAGTGTCCCGTAAAATGATGAATCACCGTTTTCAGGAAGTGCTAAGGTTGTGTCCTTGAATGGTGGGCTAAGCTGAGCGTCTGCTTAGTTAATGGATGTGGACAGTTGGGAACGTTTTAAATAATTCCGGTGGGAAAATGTCCCCCTTCAAATCCCCCAGAGTTTTGCATCACATGAGGGGGTGAAATCAAGTGAAAATAGATGATTAGTCCCTCCGTCAGTAAAACCTGGTTTGGAGAGGGGGGTTGGGAAGCTCGTCGTGGCCTGGGGACTGGGAGCGGGGAGGGGCTTTTCATTAGTTTATGAATCACAGAAGGGAGAAAGCCACGAGGGGTTCAGTATTAACCGATCGATACTCGTCCCTGAGTTAGACAGATAATGCGCATCCAAGATGTGTTTGAACTACGTTAAATTACATCAGCAGGAAAAATGGCTGTTGGTTGGTAGATCAGTGTTACTGTCTCCTAGACGAGTGGTTCTTGAAGACATAATGGTCCGCCTCAGGTGTCTCCGGGTAGAGCGTAGCCGGTGCTGGCACGCAGGTGCCTCCAGGTAGCACTTAGCTGGTTCTGGACGCAGGTGCCTCCGGTAGACTTGGCCAGTTCTGGCATGCAGGGATGGCTGTGCCAGTTATAGGTACATAGACGACGTAGGGCAGAAATTCTCAGTGGACATTCGCTAGGTAGTCTGCTTAGCAACTTGGAGGTGAGGGGAGACACAGCTGAAGCGTCTGCACTGACCCTTGGGGCCTGGGCCCAGCAGGAAGAGCGAGTGTGTAAAGCTAAGCGTTCAGCGTGGACACTCGCATTGGCTCTCATGCCTTTGGCCATCCCACCTTTGCATATGTTTTCTCTTGGCTGTCAGGAATCTCAACAGAGAATTCGTTTGCTGAAATAGAGTCCTTTGCAGGTAAACTTGGCAGATCCAAGTCCTCCTGTGAGAGCTTGTTGGCCTTCTCTGTTAGGTGGGAGGCCTCCTGGCCGCTGGGGGGTGACAGCTAGGAAGCTACAGAGTGGGGAGGAGGTTTAGGGTCAAGGAATGGTGGCTGCTGCCCGAGGGACACTGTGGGGGTGGGGGCAGGCTGAGTCTCTGAATTAAGTTAGTTCCGCGTGGCCAGCCGAGCTTGTGGGGGAGAGTCCGCAGGCATTTGGGACCCGGATGCCTGCAGGTAAGTTCAAGGAGGAGCCAAGGAAAGGGAACGTCCAGCACGCCCGAGGCTGGAGAAGAGAGGAAAGGTAAGAAACGGCGTCGGGGGCCGGGCCTCTGGAGACGCGTCGTAAATGTGAAATGAAGGACGTGGGGGAGACGGTGGGTGAATTTCACAGGTGGAGGAAGCGTGGCTCCGTTGGCCGGCACGTCCCTGAGCTGTGTGACTAGCATGACGGCCTGAGTCCTCCTAGATGTGATTTAGCCTCTGATGTAAGGACTCATGTTTGCCCCAAATGATGGTTCCCTCTCAGAGAGCAACACCAAGGACGATGGGCAGAGCCAGCTCTGTCCCAAGGCAATGCAAGACCTAGCGGCGGCACCTGCCCCCGGAGAGTGAGTGTCGCTGTGGGTCGTGTCTCAGGTGTGCGTTTGCCTAACTCGATAAGCGTGTGTCTGTATTGTGGTCTTTCTGGGGGACGCATGTATTGTGGTGGCAGAGAATGTGTTAGGCACAGAAGCTGTTTCTCCATGCGGGCATGCTCCCCGTGGGGGCGTGTCTCCGTGTGGAGCCTCCCTGCTGCTTCCCTGGCACCAGACTGTGGCAGTGTCCCTGTCTCTTTAGGAAGTGCTCTGGTGGCACCAGAAGCACTTGGGTGGGAGACCGCTTGCCAGGCTCGCTCTGGGGTCTCCTGGCTCAGAGGACAAAACCCGATGCCTCTTCCCCAGCTGCCGCCTTCTCACCAGAAAGTAACTCTGGATGAGCCGCTTGTGGCTCTGCGTACTTCTCATGTGGCACATCCACAAGCCGTTGTATTAGAGGATTAGGCACTAAATGAAAAGCCGACGGCTTCTGAGAGGTGTCACACAGAGGACCTGAGGCAGGTGGCCGGGAGCAGGCTGGATGCAGCGTTTATTGAGGCAGGTCTCAGGCCCTGGTTCTGGAAAAGCCGGGAAAGGGTGAGGGTAGACTGAGTCCTCCTCTTCCTTAAGGCCCAGCGTGGCTGAAACCTTAACCCTTGTCTTGTGGACTGGTGTATCAGAACAAAGCTTGTTCTCATCCAGTCGTATGTTATCTGTTAGAACTTTACCGCGTGCCAGACCCTGAGGACAGGGCAGTGAGTGACGCTCACATTCCTCCCACGCTCGCCTGAGCTGACGCTTGGGAGCATAGATCAGAAGCGCGTGGACTTGTCATAATGCGGATTCTGGGGCCACAGGCCTGGGCTCTGACACAGTAAGTCCATAGTGGGGACCAGGAGTCTGCACGTTTAAAAGCAGGTGTCCCGGGTGAGTCTCATGCTGTCGGTTCCAGCCACATCCTGAGAACCAGCGGGTCTACCAGGAATCCCACACATTGAGAAAAAGAGGGCCTGGTTCGACAGTTAGCACCCCACTGCCCCAAAACAGAATTCTGCCTCATCTTAAGGACATAGGCTGCTCAAGCAGGCAGAAAAGGAGGGAAAAAAAATCTCACGTCAGAATTACTCTTGAAATTGCTTAGAAAGGTGCTGATTGGAGATGCTGGCAGTAGCTATACCATCTTTCACAAGGACCGGCCCAGCCAGGTTTCCTCTGCTGTGGGCAGAAATCTGTTTCTTCCACGGGCAGCACATGAACAGGCTTGGAGACCCTGCCGTTTATCAAGTACCAGTCTCTGAACACTCTGCGTGGCACAGTAATCTCTCTATAAGGGGCACGCACGAAAGAGCCGATCGAAGCCCCGCTTCAAGCTCGCTCCAGCACGTGACTTACCGAATGAAGTGGCGGGAAGAACCGCCAGTCCTATTTATTATTTCTTTTTCTTAATTTCTCTTCAAACCCAAGGAGTTAGATTTGCAGAAAGTAAATGTGCACGGATAGAACTCCGTAGCTCTGGCAGACCACGAAAGACGCCTAATGCCCGCGTGTCCCCATGCTGAGTGACGTCACAGGGCCTCTGAGCCCGCCACGCCTCTGCAGGCCTTCCTCACGATCAGGTCCCCGTGCTTTGCACCACGTGGCCCAGAGGTTATTGCACCCAGTCACGCCCTGCACGACTTTCAGGGGTGCTAGTCACTCAGCGGTCCATGCGGCCAGCACCCTGGAGTTGTGCAGTCCACAGCCCGATGTGACAGCCCTAATTGAACCCGAATGCAGCCAGGCAGCTCCGAGAATCTGCCCCGGGCCTCGGATCCGATGGGTGCAGAGGACACGTGTTTTATTCCTTTTAGGAAATGCAGCAGGAAAACCCAGAACAATAAAACACCGAGAGGACTGAGGGCCCGTATTCTCGGTGACACCGCATGTGCATCCTTCCCCACACGAGTGCCCGTGCGTGTTATCCCGAGCTCCGCTGAGAGCGGCCCAGCCCCGAGGCGCTCTTCGCCTGGTTCCACCCGTTACCCCAGGATAATTGGTTTAAAATGATTCCTGGGTCACTAATTATGCGGCCTATTGACAGCAATGAGAAAGTTCACCTTAATTAATCAGGGGTAATTAACAGGTCTTAAATTTTGTCAAGAGATTAATTATCGAGGAATCCAGCGCAAATCGATGTGCTTGGGAGCGCTCTTCATCGATCGGGAGGTTGCTGGGGCCATTCGTTCACACACTTCGCAGGCATTTGCTGAGCACCTACTTGGTGCCGGGGCCTCCAGCGTCCCATTGGACAGGGGCTGGCTGAGCAGGTGAACAGGCACCTTTCCAGGTGGTCGCAGAGGGCTTAATCACAGTGGCACTCCTAGCGAACTGTTCTGAGCACTTATGGGCTGAGTGCGGTCCTGAGAGCATCCATGTTTTGAATGGGTCCTGGCACGCGATGGGTGCTCAGTAGGTGTCGGCTGTCGATACGGTCCCTGGCCACCTTCTTACAAAGCCAGTCAGGCGTTTATCGCCTGAGCTCCTGTTCTGCCAGCTTGCATCACTCTGCTGTGGAGTTTAGGGGTGAATTTCCATCTAGTTTGGGAGCACGCTACGAACTGAATTGCCGGGGACGCCAGGCGAGAATCGGGGGGAACTGTGCAGAGGGGGCGGGAAGCCATAAGGTGGGCTGACCTTGCATCTCGTCACCCCTGAACCGCTGCTCTGGGTTGGGTCTGGCACAAGCCCCCAGCTGCTGCCTCTGTGTGTCGGGTTCACATGTGTGTGGTCACTATATTGCACTGAGGCGTGTGACAGTGCTGAGCTTTGCCGGGGGACAAGCCTTCCCTTGTGTGGGAGCAGGTGTCTGGTGACAGGGTTTTTCTGGTGCCGCACACTCAGGAAAGAGATGTGTCTTGCAGACCAGACGCAGGAATGGGGCAGAACTGGAGGGTCACGCAGGGTGGGGTTCAGGACCTCTCATTCTGCACAGTGAGAATGTGGAGCCCCAAGCTCCTAGGTGCCGGATAGGACCTGCCAAAAGGGGTGTCCCACTGCCACCATCCGATGGGGGCTGGAGTGCTGTGTGCAGACGGCGTGTGAAATGGGACAAGGCTTCTGAGTTCTGGAAGCGAGCTGACCACGATAGGTTGACAGACTTTGCTTGCTGAGCCAGGGTGTTCTCCTATTTTGCGTTTGCTTCTCTTTTTTCTCTTAGCACTTAGCAATTTGAATATCTCAACCAGGTTAGCTCTGCTGCAGGGTGGGCGGAAATATTCTTGTTGGAGCCAAGCATAAAGGGGAGCATTTTTCTTTTGAAATTAGAAGTGAAGTTCCTTAATTCATGTTTTCATCCACCCACCCATCCATCCATCTATCCACTCATCTATTTACTCATCTATCCACTCATCCATCCATCCATCCATTCATCATCCATCATCCATCATCCATCCATCCATCCATCCATCCATCCATCCATCCATCCATCCATCCTTCCTTCCATCCATCCATCCATCCATCCATCCATCCATCCATCCATCCATCCATCCATCCATCCATCCATTCATCATCCATCATCTATCATCCATCTATCCATCCATCCATCCATCCAATAAATATTTACTTAGCGCCTGCTGTGTGCCAGACACTATTCTCGGCATTGAGGATACAGCAATGAACAAGACAGAGACTTGCCCTCAAGGAGCTTACTTCCTGGGGGTAAAGATAAATGATAAACAAGGAAAATACAGAGCACAGGAGGTGCTGACAAGTGCTTTGGAAACTATAAGTCATGGAAGGGGATCAGGGAGGGCCAGAGGGTGGGAATTTGAAAGGGAACTGGGGCAGCAAAACCAGGGCCACAGGTCCCAGCAGTCCTTCCCTAGCAAGAGACCTTTAGGAAAATGGGAGAGCGCCAGAGAGACCACCGAGGCAGCTCCGTCGTGGGTGACTCACGGAGTCGTTCAGGGTATGCACAGATACGTGAGGAGGGCACCCGTTATTTTTGCCTGTGTGGTGTCTGTCCTCCTCAGTCCTACAACCGCATCCTGGTTTTTCCCTTGAGAACTGCCCTTCTCTCTTCCTCAAGTCCCTCGAGAGGTGGGGCTTAACATGTGACCAGGCCTGGCCACTCACTGTTTTCATTTCTCCTGGTCACATTGATTGGCTCAGATGTAAACGCTTGACCTTGTAGATCTAAGAGAGCTGCCCCCACCCACCTCACTTGACTTTTCCTGGTGCCACTGGGGAAGAGGCACCCCCTTTCTTGATGGCTGTAGGAGACAATATGATGAAATATAACATAATTTAAAAGTCTATGGCTCCCTTTGTGGTTGGGGGAGGGTCTGCACAAAGCCAAGACAGAGGGTGGAGGGATCACGTCCTAATACAGTACTTGGGTCCCTGGACCCAGCTGAGCCTAATCCGCCAACCCTTAGACCACCAGTTCTGTAAGCTAATCATTTTGTTCCAAAAATGTCATTTTGATGTGGGATCCTGTCACATATAACTCAATAATCCTGATAGGCATGGCGCTCAGTGAATCTTTATCGAAGGGATGAAAACATCAGAATTTTGTTGAAAGGAACCTTGAGACATCTGAATCCCATTCACTTTGTTTCTATTTTTCACATCAAGAAGTTCAACGTGACACCCAAGGTGACATCCACTGGCTCTTCACATTTACCTTTGAGGCTTACAAAAGGACTGTTTTGTGTGTTCAGAGCCAGAAGCATAGGAAGTAAGACGTGCCTGCTAAGTCTTACTTAGACATTGACTTTAGAACGTTTCAAAAGTAATACGTGTCAACTGTAGAGAATACAGAAAAGCACAAAGGAGAAAATGAAAACTATGTAACTACACATAGATAAAGAGCTTGGCAAACCAGTCTTTTTGGCATCCATGTTTTTTAAAGAAAATTAGGCTTATACTCAATCAAATACCCTTGTAATCTGTGTTAATTTTCATTAAAACACGTATTTTGACTATTTCTCCATGCCAATGATTATTATCTTATAACACCATATTTAACCACAATCTGGAAAGAATGGACAGTTTCAGAGACGTACAAAGGAAGTCATAATTGACACCTAGACTATCACCCTGTCCAATGAACAACTGTTAACATTTTGTTATGTTTGCTCTTGGTCTAAAGAAAAACACTGTAGCCAACTGTGTAGCCAAGTTCTCTGGACAATGAGTCCTTACTTGTCTCTCACCGCGGCGAAAAGCTTTATGAAGAATATCGTTACTGAGCTGTAACTTTGCGCACATCCGCCATTTTCCCAGGACCAAGTCTTAAAAGCAGTGGAACTGCTGGATTAATAGATGTTTCCATTCCCACCTGCGGCAAGTGACGACACCCCTGCCCCTACGTCCTAGCCAGCACCTGGTTATTATAATCTCCATTATGTTTTAACAATTGCCCTGGAGAAAGGTGGCAGTTTGTTATTGTCTTAATTTATATTTCTTTAATTCCTACTGAAGCGAAATATGCTTTTTATGTGTACTGGTCAATTCACAGTTTTTCTATGTGAATTGCATTTTCAAGTCCTTACTCTAAGGCAATATTCTTTTTGAGTTGAAGGACCTGTTTAAGAATATTTTCATATGTAGCAGATAGATTCTGCTGTGCCCCATTCACCTTTCAATTTTATTTATGATGAGTTTGGACATATGTGAGGAGTTACTTATTTCTTGTAATAAAAGGAATCAGCCTTTTTCTTTATGTTTTCTGCCTTTATGTCATGCTTAGAAAATCCTTCCCTCCCAAATTCTAAAATTATTCATCCCAAATATTTTCAATTGTCTTTATGTTTTTATTTCCTCATAAAACTTCTAAAAACACCTGGAATTGGTTTTGGTGTATGGTGTGAGGTAAGAATCTTTTGAAATTTTTTCTCTCAATGATTATCATATGTCCTAATATTTATTGAACAATCTTGCTGATGAAAAATGCCTATTTTTCCACATACTGCGTTGCTTTTTATATATTTATATCAATTTCTAGAAACTTTATTCTGTCTTTTTAACTTATGTGTTAGCTCCATCACGACACCTTTAGTGTTTGAATCATTGTGTCTTTAAAAAAGTTTCCTATCTATTCTAACACACATCTACTCTTAAAAATTTTGGTTGTTCTTATATTATTATTTTTCTAAATGCATGATTCCTAATCAGAGTGAGCATGAGTACAAATCGTTGAGTGATTTTTTTGTTTTGTTTTGTTTTTTATGACAAGCCTGCCCGGGACTTGCATCCCAGGAAGTTCCAATTTAGTGAGCCTGGTGTGGGGTCCGAACACTTTTCAAAAATAAATAGTGAAATCACACATATACACATGCAAATATGCATTGTAGACAAAGGGTTCTCTTGATGCTGGTGAGATTAAACCACGGCAGGATTTAAAAACTTTTTTTAAAGATATATTGAAAACTTTTTTACAAAATGCATAGCACAGTGTCAGAGTTTACTCTCTTCTCACTCCTAGCCTGTCACCAAGTAGAAGATGCTGTTCTGGGGAGGGCGGGGGTCGGGTGCTCTTACGGAATTGTGGGGGATTTAGCTCAGGCTTTGGGGTTCTTCAGAGCTCCTCCAGCTCCTTTTTACGTGCAATCAGCGTTGGTCGGTGGTGGTTCAGAAACTCCTCCGTCCTGACCACTAAATCGCCCAGCCCCTTTCCACCACAGGACCTTTGTACATGCTCTCTCCTCTACCTAGAACGCTCTGCCTTCCTGAACTCGCCACCCGCACCTTGTCTGGACACTTCAGCTCATTCATCAGGCCTCCACTCAAGTGCCGCTGTCTCTGGGGTACTCTCCGACCCCCATCGGGGTTAGGGTGTCTGGCGCAGACTCAGTCATGAGGCGAGGAGACGACTTTGCATCTTTCCTCGGTGTTCCACGTGGGAAGAAGCAGCCTGGTATCCACGCCGTGCTGGCTAGGTGGGCTGGGGTCAGGCTCTTTCTACATGGTGCGCTGGTTGCCCTCAAATTCTAGCCCAGACTGTTTTTTTTTTTAAATTATGCCATTTCCCTTATGTTAAATGGAGAAGCAGCAATAGCCAGAACCAGAGGGAAGGCTCAGAGGGCGAGATTGATGAGGAGACTACTTTCAGGGGCCCTCGATCTGACCCCTCCCTGACCCACCGACCCTCCCCTTGTGTTACCCGTAGAGCCTGAGGGGGTCACATTGTTGCATAAGGACCCAAAGCAGCAGCGTTTCCTGCCTGCGTAACCCTGTGCCGAGGGCAACAATGTAACAGCAGCGTTTCCTGCGTAACATTGTGTGGGGGCAACAATGTAACAGCAGCGTTTACTATGTAACACTGTGCTGCGGCCACCTGCCTTGTCTCACCATCCTCGCGCGGCTCAAGGAGTGCACGAGGATGGTGAGACGAGGCAGGTGCACGATGATCATTTCTCTCTGTGAAGACACAGAAGCACACGGAGGTTTAGCGGTTTGCTGGTGATTGGGCGGAGCCGGGCTGTCTGATGAAAAGAGGCTCGCATCACCGCTTTCATGTGGCGGCCACTAGAACCTCGCAGGCCTGAGCCTCTGGCCCAAGCCCTCGTCCTCAGCAGCTGTCGGAGGCCCAGCCTCTGCCGTGGGCCCTGTTCCCACCCCATCCCCCACGGCCTTCCGCCTTCCGCCAGCCCTCCGCTGCTCCAGTCCCAGCATGCCTCAGGCCGAGCCAGCCTGAGTTATGACATAACGTGCCTGAAAATTCCCTGTGAAGGGAAAGGGGCCCATCGAGTGTGAGTTATTCTTACTGCAAGCTCCCAAAGCCAGGACCTCGTGTGATTCATCTTGGTATGACCCGCAGCACTGGGAATAGCACACGGTAAATGTTCATGGAGTCAGCTGGGTTTCGCAGGGTGATGGGGGACCAGGCGTGCACACACACGTGCGTGTACACACACACACTCTCACTGTCCACACACAAGTATGCACACACACACAGTTTTTTTTTCTGTGGGTGTGAGTTTGTGTCTATGATCTTTGTCTCCTCGGGACATGTTAGGCATACAACTCCATCACTCATTTTAGTTACATCATTGTGGGCGCTGTTTGGCCTTTGGCTATTTTTGAGACCAAATTAGGAAATTTAAAAACAACCATTTTTTCCCCCCAAGAAACTTGTAACAATGATTGCCTTGGAGTGGGGAATAGGGACTTAGGGGTCAGGATGGGGGACTGACTTTTCATGAAAGTCCCTTGTGTTCCGTTTGGAATTTTTTTAAAAAAAAAATCATGTGCCTCTATTATTATCTTTTCAAAGTGTAAAAATAGAAGCATTTAGAAAGAGAAAAGAAAATAGCCACCTTGCTTCAAAAACAACCACTGACTTACATAAAAGCCTTTACAACTGGGTTAGTCAGCGATTAAAGTTGAGGACTGCTCTGGACGGGCTTCTCAGGGGCATGTCGCTGCCCCCCAGTGGTGGGGAGCCACTGAGCTCTGTCCTCCCAGCAGCCCCCTCCTTGGGGACCCTGCACTCCCGCTCAGCTGTTCTCTTTCCTGGGTCAGTGACAGATCTGCAAGGATTAGGCGGGGTAAGCTCTGAAATCTCCCCAGTAAGATGAGAATCTGTCCCTTCATCCTCAGGCTCAAGCACAGTGATTAAATTCGAGGGCCGGGCCCAGGGGCAGGGGGCTGGCTGCAGCCTCTGAGCTCAGGATTCTGTCGCATCCTTCCCTGTGATTTGTGGTTCCCGGTCTCTTCCACGACAGCTGTTTGGGGCCTCAGAGTCGAGCTCGAGGAGGGCCGCGGCCTGCAGGGTGGACCAGGCACTTAGAACCAGCTGATGAGAAAGCTGGGGCTTTCTTCTGCGTCCGAGATGATCCCGGAGGGATTAATCCTTGGCAAATGACTCCTTAATGAGAGTCCACTTACCTCCAAATTTGGAGACCTTAAAGCTGCTGAAATTTAAAACTAATCAGCAAGCGGGTCGGCTCAGAATGTGCGGCGTCCACCATCAGAAGCTCGAAAGAGAAGGGAACACGTTTGGTAGCCGCCGGGGGCCGCCCCAGGGGAAGCATCAGCTCTAAAGTCAGCGGGGGCTTTGCCCTGTGTCCCTGCAGAAGGCACCGAGGTGCCCGGTCACGATCTGTGGTTGGGGTTGGGGGCGGCTGGCTCAGGCTTGCAGATGTGATTTGTGTAGTCCACAAATAATGTCACATGTTGGGACATCTCATATATAAACGTGGTTTGGGGGCTTCTTTGTAAGTAAGGGGCTCTGCATCCCTGAGCTGCTGGTGGCCACGCATTAGTGATGGGCTGTGTGTGCCTGTGTGCCACAGTCCCCACCTCTGTCTGTCACCTGTGTCATGTTACCTGCCCGGCCCTTGCAGAGGTTTAAGTTTGAGCTTCCCATCCCAGAAAGCCACACTCACGCTTAGAAAGATCCGCGAGATGGACCAGGTTGCGAGGGTGGGGGCCATCTGGCAGACAGATGGGGCGAAGATTACCCTGCAGGGCTCCGTCTGGGGGACTCCGTCATCCTACCCCACGCTGCCATTCTGATTTGCCCGGCCCTGCGACACAGCTTCAGTGGCCTAGTGTTTCTCTCCTTGCAGGCTGTGGGGGACAGGCTCCCTGGGCACCCCAAATTATCCCCACCTCCTGACGTGCCATTGTGTGATGTCCCCCTGACAGTGGGCAGGGCCTGTGACTTAGCTCTAACCAACAGAGTACAGCGCAGGTGACAACACGTCACTGCCCTGACTCCAGAGACGGTCTTGGTAGCGGCCTGCCTTCCCTAGTGTGGCTTGGGGAAGCAAGTGCCGCGTGCCAGGGTCCGAGGGCAGTGGCTGGCCAGCACTGTGGCAATTTGGGTGACTTCTGGCCAACAGCCAGCGGGAACCGAGGCCCTCACTCTGAGAGCCACTGGGGCCCGAATCCTGCCCACAACCACACGAGTTGGGGAGCCGATGGTTCCAACTGAGCCTTCAGATGAAACCACACACCCGGCCAGTACCTCGATTGTGACCTTGTAAGACCCCAGAGTGGAAAACCCAACTAAGCCAGGCCCAGGCCCCCGAGCCATAGAACTCTGACAAAATAAATGCGGATTGTCTTCAGCTGCTGAGTCTCTGGCAAAACTGTTACGTAGCGATGAGAACCGAACCCTCTGGGCTTGGAGTTTCAACCCGATGGGCCTTCTCAGTTGGATCTCGTCTCTGTCTCTGGAAATTTTACTCAAGGTGTGGACCTGCTAAGTGCTGCTGTTCCTCCTCCCACATCTGGGCCATCCGCCAGGATGGACAGGTGCGCGTGGGGCCACACTCGGTGCGCACGCCTCTTTTGTGTCGCTCACCAGATGCACAGATGGGTGTTCCCTGAGGGCAGGGGCTCTGCCTCGCTCACCTCGACCTCCGCGGTGCTAACCACACTGGCACGTGCTCGGTAAATGGTTGTTGAGTGAATGGACACGGCCGAGTGTCTGAATCCAGCAAAAATGGAGAGACCCGTCCCCTCCGGCTCCGTTCTCAGTGACCAGACAGTGTCTGTCGTCCGAAGGAGCCACAGGTCAGAGAGCTGGTTTCCTTTGGGTGTTTATCTTACTTCTGGATTTTCTAATACAACCAATGCTTCAATTAAGCGTTCTGTTTTTTTTTTTTTTTTTAATTTTTTACACCTACGGCACCTGGTCTTCCTAGGTGGTCTCCCATCCAAGTCCTAACCAGGCCCGACCCTGCTTGGCTTCCGAGGTCAGAAGGGATTGGGCCTGTGCAGGGTGGCATAGCTGTAGACCAATGAAGCATTCTAATAGCCAGATGTTTGTGCCCATTTATGATTGCTGATGAGTCCAAACATATGCACAGTATTTAATATCTTCCTGGGAACATACTAACCTTTCTAAAAATGTGCTATATGGGCATGCTGACTTCCCCGAGCACCTGACGATACCAGCATAATCTGCCTGATTTAATAGCTGGGAATGGTGTGTTATTGCTTTATTCGCATTTATTTGGTTATGAATGAGTTAGAGTATTTTTATTAGTTGCTTCTATTTCTTTTAGAAATTTATATTTCATGCCCAGTAACCATTTTTCTATTGGAACAGTTGATTTTTATCGTATTGATCTGTAAAAGCTCTTTATATATTAGGTGTAAATGATTCACACCAGTTTTTTAAAATTTTGTCTTTTTAAAAATATGTTTTGGGACACATCAATAAGTTTTTATGTGGTGACATTTATGAGTCCTTTATTTTGTGGCATCTGTCTTTCACACTTAGAAAGTCCTTTTCCACTTTCAACATTATATATCCATTTTTTCAGCCTTTTATCTAAGGAAGTGATTGACCTGCAGAGGTCTTTTTATTAAGCTTGGCAGCTGACATATGGATGTATCTGAATGAGTAATGTTTTGGCGGAAAGTCTGCCACCTGCATCCACAGAGAGCTGGCGACTCGGAAGCCGCATCTCGGTGAATCCAGTGAATCCTGGCACGCCGCGGGCATTCCTGATCGCTCACTGGGCGCCAGGAGCCAGTCCAGGTTCCTGCAACAGGTCACGGGGACAGGGGCTGTTCACGCATCGCACGACCCCGCCCGAGAAAGAAGCTGCCCGGGAGCTTACACTCTGTCTGGACAGGGGGGACACAATGGAGGGGGCCGGGGTCCCGAAGGGGACGGGGTGGGACGGGCGCGCAGCACCCTGCAGTGTAGGGCTTCGGGCCCCGGGGGTGGCGCGGTCTGACGTACTTTTCAGTAGCATCTGACGGCGGCTGAGCTGAGAACAGACTGTTCAGCAGGAAGAGAGGCAGCGGGGCCTGTGAGGACTCTCCTGGGGTGACGGCAGCTCAGGCCAGGGCGACAGGAATAAACGTGGGGAGACGCTGGCTTCGGATGTCTCCTGAGGGGAGAACCAGGGGCGCTTCCCAAAGCTCTGGGTGTGGGACGCAAAAGAAGGAGAGCAGCAAGGCCGGCCCAGCATGTCACCGACGGGACTGGCCCAGGACGTCACTGACAGGGCTACCTCTACATGGAGGTGGGGTGGGGGCTGTGGCACATTTTGATGAGGGAGACAGGGGGACTCGGGGATACAAGGGGGCTCAGTTGCAGACGTCCAAAGGCTTATTTCTTATGCCTTTTGTCATGTCCCCTTGCAATTAATCGTGGGGTGTGGCTTGAGGCGATGGGAGCAGAGATGACTCAGAAGGGAACTGGGAGGAGGGCGTGGTCCCGTGGCATGGCGGCCACTAGGACCGGAAGGTCAGCTAGGTGTCCTGAGACTCTCGAAGCCGCACTATCTCTGTCCTCTCTCCAGAGCACCCGGGGACTCCTTGCTTCTAAAAGCTAAGGCGTGGCGAGGTTGTCGTCGATGGAGCAAATGCAGACTGGGAGGGATGGGGGACAAATGACCAGGACAGGGCCTCAGGCACAGGGACTAAGACTCAGACCCAGGTGTCAACATGGTGCACTCCTCTTGTTCGGGGTCGGGGGCTTCCAGCGCTTGCCCCCCTCTTGGGCACACCAGAGATGACACAGCCCTATCCCCTTGCAGATGGGCAGGGCCATATGATTTGTTCTGAACAGTGGACCAGAATGGAAGCAACATGTGTCACTTCTGGGCCAAAGCCTTTCATTGTCACGATGACTTTGTCCCTCTCTCTCCCCTGCTGCGGTGACCAAGGAGGTCTCATGTCCTACATGGCATAGCAACAAGGTGTCAGAACCTCTGTCATCCAGGGTGACAGAGTGACTCTGTGGAGCAGAACCCCCAGCCACCCTGATGCATGTGTACCCCGAGAAGGAAATAGAGCTTGCCGTGTTAAACCACTGAGATTTCAGAGTTAATATGTCACAGCGAAAACTAGACTGTCTTGATGAAAAATGCCTCTTAAAGGCAAATTACCCTTTCCTCTATTTCTTCTTTTATCTTATCTTTTTAAGAAACATGAAAACCGTTAAGTCCCGTGATACCCCTGAGAATGCTCCCAGCCGTCCTCGGGGGCTCAGCTCCGGGCGAGGCCTCCCCAGGTCTCCTCCACGCTCACCCGCCTCGCTTTGAGCCCTCACCACACTGTGCTGAAATGCTCTAAGCGTCTTTCTTTCCCGCTAGATGGTGTCAGAAGCCCCCTCTCTTTCCCTCTTAGGAATCGGGGGACAGAGGGAGTACGCCAAAGGAAGAGTAGATACGGATGAAAGGCAGCTGCCCTGCGTCTCTCTCCCACCTTCACCTGCAGCGTTCTTAGTTAAGGATCCTTCGAGTGTAGTTAACAGGAACCTACACTTGCTAGTTTACATGGGAAAAAAAAAAAGGAAATTTATTGGAAGGATATAGTAGTTCTTGGGATCCAAGGGAAAGATGGAGAAGTGATTCAAGGAGCTGCAGGAGCCAGGACAGCCCCAGAGGTCTCACTCAGAGACCGCTGACTGCCCGCGACTGCTCTGCCAGGGCTTGTCACAGCTTCCAATGCCCGGACTCCGGGCCCGTCAGGTACATCTTTCAGAAGAGAGATCCGACTGGCCCCGCTCAGGTGGAGGGTCTGCCCTGCCCCTGACCCTGTCGGCCAGGAGAGGGTCACGCAGCAGAAACAGAGCAGCTCTGCCCCGTGCGCGGCTCTCAGAGATAAGGGGCTGACGCGTCACCTAATAAACGCTTGTATCAGATGACCTCTTGTTTACCTTCAGAAAAACCATCCGCTTGCCTCACTGATCAGCAGACTCTCTCTCGACTTGACATTTCCTGGTAAATTCCTGGAGCCTGCCTTAAATGTCCCAGATTGCCCTGAAATGCTGCAGAAATAGCTCTTTCCAGATACTAGAAGTTTGGGTAATCTTTTCTGCCCTTGGCTGGCTACCCTATGGCTCCCGTAAACTGTCCTTCTCGGTGGGGCTCGACATCCGGGTACTTTTCCCCATGGGCTTTTCTGGGCCCAGCTGAGGCCGATCGCTCAGCTGTTGGCTGGGAACTGACAGCGCGCCTCCCCACATCAGGCCATAGAAAGCGTTTGTCAATTTCAACTGAAATGCATTATTAAAAGCTAGATTGTGTCTCCTCCGACCACCGTTTTATGGAATGGGGAACCGGAAGCAAACTAGGGTCCCGGGGGGAAGAGGGTGTGCAGCATCAATTCTGAAAATTGATCGCCCCCCAAGTCCTGACTGTTCATTCATCCCCATGTACTCAGTCACTCGTTCATTCAACAAACATTTCTGGGTACCTGTTATACCAAGGTACCTTGTTCTAAATCTGGGGGTATTGAAATGAAAAGGTGTTTTCTTGGCCTTAACTCAAGTCTAGTGGGGGATGCAGACAGTTACACAGATGGCTGGAACCCGGGCGATGAAGTAGACGGCAAGGTCTTCTCAAAGGAGCGCGGGTTGCCGGGAGACCTTGGTCTGAGTCCTGCCTCCCTGGACCAGTTGTTAGACCTCTCTGGATCTTAGTTGGCATAGCAACAACTTAACCTATGACAACGGAAGGCCTGAGTAACCCCCTCTGCGGCGTCATTATGGGTAGTAGGTATAAGATGTAAAATATTATAATAGATTGTCAATAAATGGTAACTATTAATATCATTATAAAATCCATGTTTTTTCTTTCATACGTATGCTTTTTACATAATTTCCATGGCCTACAATGTTGTCTAGCACATAGTAAGTCGTCAGTAAACACTTTCTGAATGAAAGAGAGAAAGAATGAATGAATGAATGAATGAATGAAGTGTCATCTCTTGTGCACTACATCACCTTAGCCACATGTGCAGGTATCTGTTATACAACTTAATTCAGAGAAAGTCCGTACGATACAAGCGAGGCCCTTTGTCCTAGTGTCAGGGAGAGTGTTCTATCCTTACTATGGACTGGGGCTGTGTCTTAGGTGGGGTCCCTCGAAGCCAAACTTGAGAAGGGGCTCCCTGTGCCAGCGATGAGACTATTCTGGGGAGAAACAGGGAAGAAAGAGAGGTTAGGTGGGTGAGATGAGTAAGACACTGGGCAGAAATGGGGCAGCTTCTGGTGCCTCAGTGGGCCTCAGAGGGGGAGCTGAGGTGTGAGTCACACTGGAGTCAGAGCTGACCTGCGTGGGGGGCTGGCTCTGGCGCCCCCACATCTGGTGGCTCTTGGCAGTGGTCAGAGGGCCCCGGGGAGGAGCATCTCTTGTCATTGCTGAAGCGTCATCAGGCAGGGGGCTCCCGATGGCACAGGCAGAATGCAAGCCTGAGGCTCCAGCCGGATGCTACAGAGGAGCTGGGTGCCGCGGACGGTCCCGGTGGGGACCAGGAGTGTATGCTGCGGGCTCCTAAGTGCTCGCGTTAGGAAGGCGCCCCTGCCACCGATGGCACAGGCGGGAGCTGAGAGATCGGAGCTTAAAGGACGCATCCCAGGTTATCTGGCCCTGGGGAAGAACCCTAACACGTGTTATGTGCTCATTAAAATAACGGCCTGTTATCGAGCAGTTACATTACCGTGTGCTAGGTGGACAGGTAGAGACTTCAGGTGACTACCTCATTTACTACTCGTCCCCAGGGTAGGCAACTTTATTACCCCGTAATTCAAATGAGGAAGCAATGCCAGGAGGGGCTGCGTAGCTCTCCCCAAACCCCACTCCTGGCAGAGGCGTGGCCAGGCTCAGAATCAGGTATGCCAGACTCCAGACCCAGAGGGTGCGAGCCACAATGCTGGGAAAATGTTGCTTTTAATGTTGCTTTCCCTCTGCCCACAAATTTCCCTTCCACTTATGTCATTTTCTTCCCTGGAGTCACATGGGGAGCTGCATTTGAGACCCTCCTCCTTTTGCAGGGACATTGGCAGTGGAGTGGAAGTCAGAGAAGGGGTTTCCTTGCGAGCTCCCCCCAGAGCTCAAGCCCGTATAGAAAAGGGGTCTGAGAACACAAAGCGTGTTGGCTCGAAGAGATGGGAGGATGAGTTCCACTGGACATGAGATCTGGCAGACTGGACGCGGGGTGGGGGCGGGGAATGAGCAACGTGGGGCAGGAGCGGAGAGAGAGATGGAGAGAGAGAGGAAGCTAGGGAAGGGGTGGGTGCCCTTTGGCGCCAGGAGCGGCAGAGGTGAGCCCCGCCTCCCGGCAGCATGGAGGAGACAGTCCGCATCCAGGTAGATGGAACCACAGGGGCCTCGCGAAACCTTCTCACCCTCTGAGCATCAGGGAGAAGTGCGGGGAGGGAGTGGGCGGAAGGAAGCCTCCCAGATGGAGACGATGGACGTGTCAGTGCAGGCTGTGTAGACAGAGGACTGAGGTTCAAACACAGCCACTCTTTGGATGTGGCTGACCCCACAATTAGCTTTCTACAGGTCAGAGGGACAGAGAATCTGCGGTCAGGTAGTCAAGTTGAGCTGGAAAACAAAAGGAACTTTCATCGCATACCTGAGTTTGAAGTTTGAAGTGTACAGCTCTGACCAACGGGGAACGTGGAGACAGTATGTGTTATACCAAGTGGCCAGGGCACCCTGTGCTGACACCAGTGTCGCTGGTCGCCGAGAGGCGAACCCTCACTTACATTTGCGTTGCTCTCCCCACTGTCCCACCCAGGGCGATGGAAGGTATTGAAAATCGAGATCTAAGCAAACTAAAGCTAGAACCTGGGTGGGATTATTGCCTTGATGAAAGCGGGTTTAGAAAAAGTGTGTCTGTCACCCCAGGGAAGTAAATTAGGGAATCTGTTGCTAAGCGGGGCTCTGGGCTGAAAAATTCCAAAACCAGCTCACCTGTGAAAAACAAAAATGTCAAATCTGTACCTCACGGTGATGTCAAAAACCAAATGTGCACTGCTGAGAAGTGCCAGGTTTCTAGGCTGGCAAATTCACATTCAAATCATGTCTAGACTGGTGACGTCCCCGGACTCCGAGCAGCCACTAAGGCAAAGCCACTCTGTAATGCCATTACCGTGAGGCCCCAGAGAAGAGGAGATGGAGAAGGCGGACTAGACACACGGAGAACAGAGCGTGAGGCGCGTCCTAGAAGGGGAGAACAGAGAGAATGGGAGACAGGCCACCATCAGTGAGGACTTTCAGAATTTAGGAAGCACACTGAGTTCTGAACAGGATAAATAACCGTATACCCACGTGTGGATCCACCAGGTTGGAAATGAAAGATAATGGAGACAAAGAAATTATCAAACGACTACAAGAACAGAAATAGGATGCATAACTTCCAAAACAGTAGAAAGAATACCTAATTAATTTAATGTCAAAGTAGGAAATAGAAACTGTATAAAATACATAATATAAAATAAAATCACAAAATAAAGTGGTCAGCATAAATCCACGTGTGCAATCGCGATACTTATAAATGCATTATTGTCATCCTTGAACACACAAGGATCTTTGGACTCGATAAAAAAATGTATCAATATGGTATTTATTAGAGATATGCTTGGAAAGTAATTTTTTTAAAAGTAACAGCACATCCCAGACAAATGCTAAATAACTAAAATAAGGATGATGTATCCGTAGTAGCATCAGATGAAATATAATTTATGACGAAAGGGCAATAAGTGATAAAAATAACCATTCTATAATTATTAAAAAAGAAAATTCACCAGCAAGAGACAAACGCCAAACCTATGTTCAACTAACAACACAGCCTCCAAACACATAAAGCAAACACGATAGAATTACAAGCAGAACTGGACAAATCTACAATCATAGAGAGAGATTTTAATAAACATTTCTCAGCAACTGATGCACAGAGGTAACGAAAAGTAACTTAGGACAGTGAGGCTTCGAACGTCACCGTGAATTAACATGGTCTAAGGAACGTGGTTAGGATATAAGGACCTGAAAATTCAAATATATCCTTGGCAAGCACTCAGAGCATATTTATTAAATGTTTTCAAGGCTACAAAGCAAGTCTCAAAAAGGACCAAGGAATCCATTTGTGCAGACCACTTCCTGAGGACACAATAAAATTGGAAAGAAAGGGCAGAAAGGGTTAAATCTAACCCTCTCCCCACGCCACTGGAAACGATGATGCTTTTAAACCATCCACGCATCAGAGGAAAAACCTAACAGCCATTAGAAGCCAACTGGGCTGCAGCGACAAGGAAAAACGCTCCCGTTTGCGTCTGTGGGTGCCGGCTCTAAAAATTCTCATGGGAGAGGCAAGGGTCAAGTTCAGCGGAAACGGGGGAGATGCCAAGTGAAATAGCAGTGAGATCCGTTCACACCTAGCAGCATAGCAAACATTCTGAAAGACAGTCTGACAGCGGTAAGCGTTGGCAAGGCTACGACGAGAGGGGGGACCCTCCCTCAATGCGCTGGCGGCGTGAGTACCATGTACGCCCCCTCCCAGGGAGCAGGTCGTGAGATCTGAAGGGTCCGAAACAGCCTTAAAAGCAAAAGAGAAGAAAAAGGAAAGAGAGAAGCAGCAACGTGCATCATACACAGTAAGAATAGACCCTGGCTTTGGTGACAGTCACGCGTGGGGGTGGGTGGCAGTGTGAATGTATTCTTTCTGGAGGTCACAGTCGAAAAAGAATCTATGACACAGCCCTAAAGAAAGTGTCATGCAGTTAAAATAACAGAGCTCGATCAACATTCTCCAACGCTGAGAAATCTCTAAATCTACTTCGAAGATGTGGCGAGGAGCGTGGTACCACACCTCCAAATTTCACATTCATGGGAGGGATACACGCCAGTGTCAGGGCGGCCAGTGTTCACATCCCAGGGGGAGGCTGGGCGGGGACTGGGGTGCAGGGGTCACGTGAGGGGTGCCTTTGCTTTCTCTGCGACAGTCCCAATGGAAACGAGTCTGAAGCGGATACAAGGAAATGCGGACAGCTGTACGGTTTGGGTGCTGGGTACATCACAGTCCAGTGTCTGATGCAGTTCATAAAGAAAAACTTTAAAATGATCTCCAGACAAGTACCTTCAGAGCATCCCCCTATGCAGCAGAGGCCCCCAACCCCCAGGGCCAGCTGCACAGCCGGTGCACTTGGCTGTCTGGAAGGGGATGCGTGCTGGCATTGAGCTTGGGGACAGGGAGACGGCATGTACATGTATATCACACACTCCGACAGAATCAATAGCGGTGATTTCCTGATTCAGACCCATATTTATGAGCAGAAGCACACACACCTGCAGAGAGCTGTACACAGAGAGGGAGCTCCGAGGCCTGCATTATTCTGTCCGTGTCACGCACGTCCCTGTCACTCTAGGCTTCGCTCGGGGCGTGGCGGAGAAGCACGTTCTGCCGCCTGGCTGATCTCAACCCCAGTGCTCCACCAGCACCCGACCTGTGACGAATGGCAATTTCACTCTCCCTGCATCGGTATATGGAAATCTGTTTATAGCTTGGGATTAAAATTCTGGGAGCTTGCTGTGGTTACTGATTTTTTTTTTTTTTCTGATCTTAAAAGGCCCCAGACTGTTTCAACCATGACTCTGCCTAAACTCTTAGTGGTGGAATGAACCCCGATGTCACCTCGGGGAATTAACTTTGGGGATTAAGAAGCACTTGAGACATCACTGCTCCCTCCCCCGAGTTCCTTCTGTTATTCAGGGAGGGAAAAAAAAGTGGGAAAGGAAAAAGGCAGGCTTTTGGGGAGAGAGTTTAGTGAAGGGCAGCTGTCCTCTCCCAGGCTTCCAGGAAACCAGTCATTCCACGCTTCTTAACTGAGATGGCGGGTAGAGTGACAGCCCACGGCCTGTCACTGTGCCTCTCTAAGACCGACACACAGGCCGTGCCGTCCAGCTCTAACGGGATTAAACACACAGCGGCGGGCAGATGGCTACAGACCCAGAAGCTGCTGAGTGACACACACATTAGAAAAAGAAAATTGAATTAGCAGTGACATTTTTGGGCCCGAGGGCTTTTTATCTTTTTTCTTTCTTTTTTTTTGGCTGTGGAAATACAGACAAACTTTGATCTCTTCCACTCAGAGCCTGATGAAGACAACCAGGCCAGAAGATTGCCTCTAATTTTATTTGTTATTTCTAGGCCTTATCCCACAGCTATTTTGTTTCTCGGGGACAGGCCGTGGGCATCTCCGTAAGGACCGGCATCCTTCAGTGACCGCAGCCCCCGAGAAGTCACACTGAGCGCTCACAGGGGCCCTAGCGACAGGCATGAGGGGCAGCTGCTGGTCTGGCCACCGCCGCCCACTCATGAGAGTCCCACGTCCTTCCTCAGCGTGGAAAAACCACAGCTCGTGGAAGTGAAATACAACAGAGGCCAGGGAAATGACAGGATGGTCCGTCTAGAACTACAAAGGACAAACAAGCAAAACCTTTCCTGTTCGTAAATGAAAAGCTTCATTATTTTTTCAGGAAAAAAAAAAATTAATGAAAGGAGAACCTGCCACGAGACACAATCTAAAATTGTCTTTTACGTTGCGAAGATAAATTATGCAGCAGGCATCCAAGCAGGAAAATAATTATCTCCAAAAGCAAACACGAACACAAAGGGAAAGCAAAGCAAAATACGCATTAAAAGAAAGACTCTCTGTGTTTCAGACCTTGCACCTTTAGTGAAAAAAAAACAAAAAAAAAACAAAAACAAAAAAAGAAAACATCAGACAGACTTGAGTGGAGCATGTACAGCTTCGAAGACGCAAGACTGTCACCCGATCGGTGTGCCTCCGAGGACAAGGTGACACTCGGGTGTGAGGACGACAGCGGAGCCCACCCTCGGAGACCCGGCGGAAGGAAGCGGAGGGCACGGCTGGCTGCGCAGCACCGTCTCGGTGGCGGAACCCAGACAGCTGCCTTCGGGGTCCAGACTTTCCTCCGAGGGTTCGAGGCAGAGGAGTGATGATGGCATTCGGGGACCTTTTCAGAGACGTCACTCCAGCCTGCCCTGTGGAGAACAGCCGGGGGCCAAGAGCGGGTGGGCGCATGAGCGAGGAGGGTCTGCACCCCCCGGCAAAGGGCGATGGGGGCCTGCGATGGCGGGGGTGGTGGGTGGCGGGGAAGAGGGGGTCCCTCATAGGAGGGTGACAGGGCGCCGTAACAGGACTTGTGGGGCGGGGCGGGCTCAGAGAAGAGGTCCAGGTCCCCCGTTGGAGCTCTGGGAGGTGACGCTGCACTTCAGCGAAATGACAGACACTGGGAGACACACACCTGGGGCTGAAGATCCGTGCGCTGGCCTTGAACCTGCTAAGCCTGAGGGGCGACTTCATATGACGTGGCTGAGGGAGCGGTCGGCTGTGCCAACCCGAGCCCCGTCCTCCTCCGCGTCCCCAACGCGTTCCCCCAGTCTGTCTGCTGACCTTCTGAGACTCCTGCCCGTGACCAGTAAGTGCCCCCCATGCCCTCAGGCCCCTCTGCCCCATCTTTGGTCTTGCTCATTCCAGTGAAAGTCACATCCACAGGGGACTCTTGATCCCCACTCTCCACCCCCCCCCCAAAAAACTTGCTTTCTCTACGATCTCTCCCATCTCTTACAGCGGCACCAGCCGGCTTGCACTTGCTCAAGTCCAAAGCCTTGAAGGGATCGCCAACATCCGACTCTCCAAGAATTCCGGTGACTTTCCGTGCAGCTCAGAATAAAAACGAAAGCCTTGCAGTGACCCATAACGCCCTGCGTGGTCTGCACGCTCTGACCTGATCTCTCTCCTCTCCCACACTCGCCCTGCTCCAGCCACACCAGCTCCTCGGGGCTGCTGGAGGCCCCGGATGCTCGCCAGCTCAGGGCCTTCATGCTCCCTGTCCAAACCTCCCCCTCACGTCTCCCTCATGTCCTGCACGCCCTCCACTGTCACTGTCACCTCTCAGCTCATCAGCAAGGCCCTTAGACTGTCACCTGTCAGCAAGGCGAGCTCTGATCCAATATAAAGCAGCATCCTCTCCCTTATCACTGCCGGGCACACTCTCTCCGCTTGTGTGTTTACTTGTTTACTCTGTGATTTTCTCCGCTACAGTGTGAGTCCCGTGAGTCCACTGCCTTTGTACCCACCGTCCGGGACAGCCCGTGGGGGGTGCCCAGCCGGTGGAGTCGCTGCCTGTCGTTGCCAATGACTAGGAGTCGAGAAATCTAGAATTTGGTCTCAACTGTAACTTTCCGTAACCTCCGACATTCGTCTTTCTTAGCTGTGACGTGGGGATGTCAAGATCCGCCCCACCCAGCTCGTGGGGCCGCTGCGAAGATCCAGTCCCTTACTGTCCCCGCTGTTAGAACGATTTGGACATCACATAGGCCATAGGCCCACGGCCAAAAGTGCACAGCAGAACGGAGGGGACCCGATAAAGGGCTGCTGGATCCTTCCCTATGTAATTCCCGTGGGGGTGGAGAAAGGGGGAGGGGCCCTAAAGAAACGTGTGTGTTCCCACAGGGGACTCTGGCGAGCTCCGATCTCGAAACAATCCGCTTGTAAATGATGGGCAGACAGGCATGGAGCCTCGTGAGCACGGGTGAACGGTAAGCGTGGAGGAGAATGGTTTCGGGGAGGCCATGCCCTAAATAAATAAATAAATAAATAAATAAATAAATAAATAAATGTGGTAAGATTTGCCAAAAAATGTGACAGATGAGGACGTTTGATGTGGGGTGTGGGGTATATTTGAGACAAGAAGGTAAACGACAGGACTGTGCCAGCAGATGACATTAAGAGCACAACTCAGATTTCCGTGTGCCTCCAACGCAGAAAACGGTCTTCGCAGGCAGACTAAGAAATTCCTGGGAAAAGAGGAGATTTAAAGAGCTGCAGACAGAGGGAGATAGCACTCTGCTGCCTTAAGTGAGCTGGAGCCCCAGACCCTGAGTCATCGTCACCCCAGCCCCGCCTCCACCTCAAGGGTCCTTGTCTGCGCCCCGCAACTGTGGCGACCAGGCGTCCCACTTCGCAGCTCAGTACCAGGTGGCTGAGGGCCCCCTCTTTACCCACGACCAGATGGGGAGGGGCACGGGCAGGCGAGCCCCACGGGCTTGCCATGTGCGTGTGTGTGCGTGTGTGTGTGTGCACGCGCACATGAGGACTCCCTTCCCGGGGGTCAGAGCGGGGTCTTCAGATGGTGATGAGCTGGGCTTCGTGGTTGCTGAGCACCTGCCCTACCAGGCTGGGGGAGTCTGGGGGAGTCAGGACGACACCCGCTGCTGGGCCGATGCAGTGTGACCTCAATGGCTGTGCTCTGGACACAGCAGCCACTGTGCTGACCCAGCGTTCACTCTACCCATGACCACAGGTGGTCGCACCCCTCTTTTGCCCTGCCCCCCGATGTCAGCCCTCCTTCTTTCCATGCCTTCTGTGTCTGGAAGGGGAATCCGGGCTAGACCAGGGTCTGTCTGACCCACCGCCTCCTTCTCGCTGTGAGTTCTGTCCTTCGTGACCCCCCTGGAATACAGTAGTTTTAAAATGTAGGGGGACAGGGCTCCCCGGCAACCGCCCGGAACCAGCCGGAAGAAATTCGAGGTTGTGAGGGGTGGATTTGGAACCTGGGGCCACAAGCAGCCGTTCGTTTTGTCTGAAGAAGATCCAGAGGCTGGAAGAAGACGCTAACCCCTATTTCTAGAAACGCCGAACTCCAAGACGCCGAAGAGGGCGACGCGGCAAAACCCTCACGAGCACCCGGAAAAGAAGGACACGGCCACCTGGTGAGCGGCTTGTCTGGAGCTGGCCTAGTTTCCTGATTCTGGGGAGCATGGCCTCAGGGACTCATGTGACATAGAATTTGTGTATCTCAGGTCTTTTTTTTTTTTTTAACAATACAATGGATTAAGTCTTTTTGTATTGCGGTAAAATTTTTATATAACACAAAATTTAGAACTTCAACCATTTTTAACTTACACCTCATGGCGTTAAGTCCACTCACACTGTTTGCAACCCTCACTGCTGTCACCTCTGGAACTTCTTCATCTTCCTGACCCAGAACCACCCCCGTTAGCCGGACCTCCCGGGTCCCCTGCTCCCCCAGACCCTGCGACCACCCTTCTCTCTATGATCGTGGCGACTCTCGGCGCCTCACGGTGGCGGGATCGTGCACTGCTGCTCCTGCTGTGACTGGCTTATCTCGGTAACACCCTCCGGGTTCATCCATGCTGTCACATGTCAGCACATCCTTCTTCTTTAAGGCCGAATACTAGCGTATCTCCATTTCGACAAGCCCCGTTTTCTCCCAGCATCCCGTGGGTGAATGGCAGGGATGCGGCCACGGGCGGGGATGCTGGAGCCTCACAAAGCCTGTGCCGTCTGGGGAAGTCCAGCAGGAGCCTCGTCCAGACTGCCCAGCACAGCGCTTGTAGCAGGGGCTCACGCGAGGGCACAGCAGGGCTGCCACACTTTGTGACTGCCACAAAACCGGGCGTGGCAGCTCCTCTGTGGACGACGCATATGGATGCAAAGTCTTCAGTCTACTCGAATGACAGACCGAAACCGAGGAGGTGAAATTTAGCAACAGTCAAATTTAGTGAAGAACTGAAATTGGGTTGAAGAGTGTGTGTGCAGACACACGCACGTGCACACGTGCCCACAGGGTGGAGTGAAACCTAACCTAAGAGCTACACGACCAGGAATTGTGGGTTTTAATTGACCACAAGCCCAGTCTGAGTCAACGGCGGGATGTGGCTGCCGAGAAAAACCAGCTAATGGGACCGAAGACGCATTAAGAGCGGCACACTGTTGGGGCGAGGCCGGAAACGCCTCCCTGCCACCCTGCTGCCCCCCCAGAACGCTGCACTCCCCACCACAGTTTGGGAGGGGCGTCAGGGACCTGGAGGGCGTTTGGCGGGGGCCGAGGGCCTGGACAACGTGTCTTGCGAGGAGCAGGGAACGCATCGGGGGCATCAGTGGGTGGAAGAGAAGACCCCACGGGGGACACAGAAGGTGGCTTTAGAGTTTGGAAGGCTGGCTTCCGTGTGGCAGCGGAGACCGGAGCTGTCGCTCGTGCATGGAAGTTGTTCCCCTCAGAAAACAAGCAGCTCCTTGTCTCACGTGTCTGGGTCCAGCCTCCACCGACTGAAAAACAGCAGCACAGGCGGCTTCGGGGGCCAGCGCCTCGTCGCTGGGGGCAGTTCCTCAGGGTCGTCTCAGGAAGGTGGTTCTGGGGGCAGTGTTGCCCCCCAGGGGACAGAGACCTTACCCGTCACCGCTGGCATCTAGCGCACAGAACTAGGAGGTGCTAGATCCAGCCAGGGGTGCTCCTTCTAAACCCGCACATGCGCAGGACAGCCTCATGGGGCAGCCCCGCAGCGAAAATCAGCCATCCGGCTGCCAACGTTAGTTGTGCTGAGTGTGGGCAACATGCCGTAGAAGGAATTCCTACACTAAACTGAGAGCAGAGGCCCACGCCCCTGGCTGGATCTAGTCTGCAGGGTTTTGCGTTGTTGTCATTTTTGTTTTTTAAGTATCACTTGCCAACATTTGAGAATCTCGAGATTTCACATAGGGTCTGGAATTCCAGGCTTTCTTTAAAAATAAAAAAATTGGCAAACCTGGGCCCAAGTTGGCACGATGTCCTTTTGGACACACCCAGTGGACAGAACCGTCTAAGAGTCCAGGAACTTGAACAACCAAATGGCCGCTTGGGGAGTGAGCTCCATGCTTCCGGAGGTAATCAACACAGAGAGTTGTCGTGAAGAATCCCCTACTTGAGAATATATGAAAGGGAGGATGAGATTCGCCTGGGGGCCCCACTGCCCCCACCGCTGGCCCCGCCGAGCACACAAGTCTGAGTCCCTTCCTGCAAGGTTAAAAGTCCACGCAGGTACAAATGTGACAAGCTCCCCGGGTGACGCTGGCTGCATGCCTGGGGAAGGACCGCCGAGTGAGGTGGGTGACCTCTACAAGCCCCAACCTCAACCTTGGCAGTGACTCAGGTCCTTAAAAAAAAAAATCTATGGAAACCTTCAAGTGCACACTAAAATAGAAACATAAATAGCATGCCCACCACGGGTCGGGGAATATTTCAACACACACGGAGAGGAGGGTAAACTTAACGCTGCAAGGCTCTCTGATCTGCTCTCACACGGGGGCCTCAAGGGCTCAAGGGTTCAGGGAATGAACCACTTTCTGGGTTCTAGCACTTTCTCTGATGTACTTAACATGTAACGTTTGCTTAAATGAGCTCTCGGAAAGCAGCTTAGATGCTTGTGAGAGTGTTTGTGGCTTCAGGCAAGAGATACTGATGCTGCTGGCTTTAAGTAAAGAATTTCATTCATTGGGTATTGGGACAGTGGAAGGAGGATTTAAAACATGCCTGCTTAATAAAATGGTACGTGGATGCGATGACTTATTTATTATACAGCCATCAGAAACTGTCACACAGACTGAAACGTATGGGTGTGTGAAAAAGTCCACAGCATAGGGCAGGATGTAAGGTATGACACAACTTAGTTTTATAACAGTGTACATTTATATGAACACTTACATAACACGTGTCAAAAGATGCAAGTTTGGAAGGGAACGGATGTGGGGTTGGGGCTGGGGTGTGGGCTGGGAGAGAGGCGGGTACACGTATCGAAGGGTGGCGTGAAGGTCCCCTGTGACACTTGGCTGTTCTGTGTGTTCACTGTGCTGGAGGATACCTGGACGTGTGCTGATAATAGTGTGTGGAACTCAACACACGCACACAACGACGAGCAGAACTGGGAAAGCTGAGGCTGGCGGGCTGTGTCAGCGTCCACTTCCTAGCGGTGACACTGTACGATAGTTTTGTGACACGGTGCCAGTGGGAGAAACTCCTGTTATTTCTCACAACTGCGTGTGATCCACAGTTCTTTCAAAATTAAGTTTAATTTAAAAAAGAAAAATGCACTCGTCACAATACAGGGTTTTGTGAGAAAATTAGGTTACAAAATAGAATAATGCGAACATATCAATAAAATAATAGTGATTTATTTTGATAATATTGTATATTTATATTAATAAATGTAAAATCTGGAATACATGCTGAAGTGATAATGATGAATTTTTCCAGGTAGAGGCACTGTGGGTAACTTTATTTTTATCTTTCTTTTTTTTCCTGTGTGTGCTCTATTTTTTCTGACTGAACACATGGACTAGCGGAGTGAAAATAAATAAACATTTTTTTTTAAAAAGAGAATAAAAGGCCGCTGGGGGGTTCACAGAATCACTGAGCCGTCTGGACAAAGAGGAGTGGGGAGGAAGCAGGAGCGTCTGGCGGGGTCCCCTCTGTCAGGGGCACTACCGCTGTCGCCCTGAGCTGCTGTGATGACGCAGCTTGTCCACCACCGTCACCGGCAGTGGACTCTGGGGGCCCTCACATCACCTGCTCCCTCTTCCCCCGAGAACGTCAGTGCAGCTGCAGCCACTACTGTTACGAGGGGGCGAGGGACAGAAGGACAGAGAGACAGAGAGCAAGGAGGGGACTTCCTTCTGTCCTTCGCTCCTGACTCACAGCCTGCAACAGGTACACGGGCGAATTCTGTCACCTTCCAGGACCTAGGGCAGGCGCACGGAGGGAGGCCCACTTACTGTGCGCTTGAACATGGACAGGTGATGAGCCTGGTCAAGGTCAGGACACCCGGGTCACACGTGGGCGACTCAGGCTTCGACGGCAGGGACGCCTGGTGTCAGGGTCTGCAGACTTCACCCCTGCACTGGAGACCATTTTGAACCCCCAAATCGAAAGGTGTATCAGCTGTTTGCCTAGGAAACCGGAATAAGGCCACTCCGAGTCTTCCATCCCGAGTGGGGCCACCCCACAGGCTGAGCTCACTGCCTGGGGTGTCCCCTGGGCCAGGCTGTCAAGCTGAGTTCCCAGTATTTTAACGCTGACGCCTTTAGGACCAAGGATCCCCAGAGGTCAGCGCTGCAGGGATGGGATTAGAGAATGCCAGGAGAACCGGACAACGGGTGGGGGCAACACCTCTGTCGTCCTGTCTCGTCCCCTCTCCTCTGTCGCTCCCACCCCAGGTGTGAGGCTGCGGGGTGGGATGATCTGGGAGGTTATTAATACAGAAGGGCGTTCAGTTTTGTAGGGAGGCGGTGACAGATGAGGGGGCTCCTTCTGGCAGGATTCTGCATGTGGCGGGACATCGTGGGGCTCAGTGGCACAGTGCCTCTTGGGTGGCGGGGGCCCCCGGGTGAGTGTCCCCAGACTTGTCTCGCCGTCAGAGCCATCTGGCGCCCTTTGAGGACGGCAGCTGTGTGGCGTGCCCCAGACCCAGCGAACCCGACTGTCTCGGGGAGACGCATTGGCCGATAGGCGGTCAAGACTGTCCACACCTTTCCCTGTGCGCTTCCGCCTCCTGTTCATGGCTGGTCTGAACCGAACAGCGGTCCTTGTGCTCTGCTCGTAGTGCCATCGGGCAGGGACTGGGGCAGAGATGGGGCCGTGGGGCGGGCGGGAGAAGAGGCAGTGGTGATCAGAGTGAAGAGACACGTCTGAGGTCTGCAGCCAAGCCCCCAGCTGTCACCGTGCGCCAAGCTGTCGTGCACACGGCACACGCGTCACTGAGGTGGAGGAGGCGGGGCCGAGATGCAGTGCAGGGGGCGGGGGGCCACTCGGGGAGCAGCCGCCACCACTGCCAGTGGGAGGCTCTGGGGGAGCCGGGCCGTCCTTATTTATACAATAGCAGAGGAGACGCCGCGGCCCACACCCCGCGTGTCTGCTGCCGCAGCTCCATCAGCAGATGGGGTAATGAAGAGGCTAAAAACGGAAGCGCGGGCTGGCGTGCCGCTCTGTGTGGCCGTTTGTCACGGCGCAGCCGGGCATCCCTCGCCAGGAAGTGGGGTTATCAAGGTCGACCGGGACCCCTCGGCACCCGATCTAACGGGCACCTGGCCGGCTGGACTGCAGCAAGGCCAGGGAGGCCAGTCTCCAGGGGCGTGAGTTTGGCCGCTGCCCGCTTGCCATCAGTCGGGCCTCATGGTCTGGCTTCCCTCGGGCTCCTGGAGGCCGTAGGTTCCAGCTGGTCCACAGCCTGTGTAATTCATCAGCTTAAAGGCAGTGCTGGTTAGCAATGGTTCCCGACCCTGGCTGCACACCGGAACCACCTAGGGAGCATTCTAAAAATGATCCAGTCCTAGACCTCACCCAGGACCGAGTGGTGGGGCCCCAGAGAGCAGTGCTTTTTTTAAAAAGCACCCCACATGATTCTAACACGCGGCCAAGGCTGAGAACCACCGGGCTGGATCGTTAAGGGGCCAAGTTCAGACAGACACGTGGGATGCAAATCTTGTTCCTTCTCTAATCTGAGATTTCCTCTCAGCACACTCTGACGTGGGGGTGGAGAGAAGACTTGGCATTGACAGAGCAAGAGACTCTAATCTATTTAAGCAAAAACAGTGCGAATTTAAGATCACTTCCAATTTTACATAAACGATGCTGTAATGAACCTATCACCTTGGGCACGAACCTTTGCCCGGATCTGTGATCTACTTTCTTGGGGTTCATTTCCAACCCGAGTAAAAAGTATAAACATGTCCTAAAGTTTATAGTACATGTCACCCAGTTGTCTCCCACAAGTGTCCCAGTCGACAAGTAAGATCGTGCCCCTTCTCCATATGTTCGATGGTCTAGAGTTGATCACTTAAAAATTATTGGCCAACATTTTTTTTAATAAAAATAATACAGAAGTATGTCATATATATATATATATATATATATATACATATGATATACTTGTTTTAATATCTATTTTTATTTATATATATAAATTTTATATATATTTATATTTTATATATATATATAAATAAATAAACACACACACACACATTCTTTTGCGTTGTGTGTTCACCAGTTATTGGCCAGATCTGTGGAACTAACGAGAGAGTCTATAGATGCGGAATGTAGCATTTTATATTTGGGAGAAAAGAGTCAGCAATTCAGTGATTGACTTGGGACAATCACTTACCCACTTGGAAAATGTCAGAGTGCAAACGGAAGGTGAGTTCCTTCTCACTCGGTGACTGAGACTGTGACAGCAGCAGGTCTTAGGGCGCTGGTCAGAGTTCAGCGTGGGACACGTTAGTGTCAGGTGCCTACAAGGTGGACATGTCGAGGAGACCGTTCAGGGGAGAGGAGATAGAGATGTGAGATGTGGTCGTACCCACGTGGTATGTAAAGCCACAAGACCGGTGCTGTCACCAAGGGCGTAGGCGTAGATAAATAAGAGATGGTGTCGCAGCACTGGTCCCCATGGCACTCCAAGTTAGAGGTCACAGAGGCAAAAAGGAACCGTCGAAGGAGGTTTAAACCGAGAAGCAGGGAGGTGGGCGAACACCAGAAGGACATGGCATCTTGAAACCCTGGTGAACAAAATGTTCTCGAGAAGAAAAGAGTGTCAGCTGTGTCGAATGCTGCGCATAGGTCAAGTTCAATCAATGAGGATTAAGACCAGACTTGAGTTTAGCACCGTGGACGTCACTGGTGACCTTGAGAAGAACAATTGGGAGGCGAGGTGGGGGCGTAAGTCTGACCGACGTGGGCTCAGGGCGCGTGGAGAGAAAGCAGAGCGAGTGATGAGCGATGGCTGCTGAGGGCCGAGCCGCAAAGAGGGGACGACTGACAGTCCAGGTGCAGGGAGAGGCGATCGTGGTCCAGACAGGGCTGGCCCTCTCTTGTCTTGTGAGGATGGAATAAATATCAGCTTATTTGTATGCTGAGGGGAAGGACCAGGGGAGACGGGCAGAGCCGGATGCAGGAGGAAAGGGGGTGGATTGCTGCGGTCACGATTCTGAGCCACAAGAGTGCTTTGGGGACAGTGCCCAGGTGGGGGGTTGGCCCTACTGAGAGTACAGACCAGGGTCACAGGAACAGGAGAGAAAATGGAGTACGTGGCAGGTGGGTGGAGATGGCGGTGAACATTCTCCTCCAATCGCTTCTCTTGACCAGTGAACCAGGCAGCGAGGCCATCGGCCATCGCTGACGGGCTGGGGAGGGGGCGTAGGGGGTCTGGGGACAGGGGAAAAGGCACGCACTAGTTGCACAGGAGGACGGGAGGGTGAGTGGTAAATGTGCCGTCGCTAGGACGGGTTCAGGGCCCGCTCGAGATCCGCCACGATGAGCTTTCCCTGAGACCAGTGATGGCGTCTGTACGTTTGCTCGTCCGTCCGGCTGTGTGGGGCACGGGCCTGGGACGTGGGACGGGCGGGAAGCGGACATTCACCAGGAAGTACAAAGAGAGAGGGTCAAGGGGGTTGATGACAGCAGCAAAAAGTGATGGTCATGTCTCTTTGTGGAATTTAAACTGAGTAAAGAGAAAAGAGAGGGCATGAGGGGATGGTTAGTGAACCAAGAATTCTGTCCTTTAAGATAAGCTGCACCGCGTCCCCATGGCGAAAATTGTCCTCCAGGCAAGCGGGCGCATGAGGGTCTTGCTGTCTGTTTATCCGATTGCCGCTTGTTGGGCACTTACCATGAATCCAGAGTGGATATTTATTTGGTTACTTTTCTAGAAAGATTTAAAACACCAGGGAGATAAGTCGGATCCAGAACAAAGGTTGATTTTATTTTATTGCCAATAAAATTTTCAAAGAGGTTGAAAGATGCAAATCTAGTGGAAAGACATATACATGTATCCATCAATCAAAAAGCACATATCTGTATCGACCAAAATGGCTTAAGTGCAAAGGATAATTTTATTGCTGGATGTAACTGAAAAGTTTGCAGCCCGATAATGGCTGAGGCTTATCGAGAGTACATTGCTAGCCTGGCTCTAAGTGTATTATCTTCTTTAATGTTAGTAGCAGAGCCAGGATTTGAACCTGGGCAGTCTTCTTGCAGATACTGCACTCCTAGCCACTGTGTGTTACCGTCTCTTGAAGAGACAGCTTCAGGCAAAGCTGGATCCAGGATCCAAACATTGTTCCCAGGGCTCGGTCTTCCTCTGTCGCTCTGCTTACTTCCATGTAATTCCCATGCCTAGCAGGTTTGCTCCATTTGTGGTAGCTGCAGGCTTACCCCATTCCCCCCCAGCATTTCCAGCATTTCTGAAAGTGCTAGACCCACACAGGCCTGCATTTAATAACAAAAAGCAGAGTCACGGTGTTGCTAAGTAAAAAAGAAACCACACTTTACGTGGGCTGGCCGTAAACAAACAAACACACACCTTTATCATCGGAAAGGTATAAATAACACACTAACAATAGTTGTTTCTGAGTGTGATGATTTGGGGGACCCCTTTTCTCTTCTTGCTTCTCAGTATTTTCATTTATCTCTACACAAAGGCTACATAACCTGTATAATTAAAAATGTTGAAGGCAAACAAAATACTCAGTGCGATCTGACAGGTCTCCCCTCTCTGCTGTTCTCTGTACCTCCATTCTTTCCCACTCACCCCCTCACCACCAAGATTTTTATCACAGGAAGTAGAGAACCTGGAGGTGACAACACCAGTAGGGACATTCTTACCTGCTCCCATTTGGCTACAGGCAAGGGCGGGCAGGGGGGTGACAGCAGGCCAGCTCTACCATGTTGTCGTCCCAGTGAACAGGCTTGGTGTCTCCCCTGACATCATGACTAATCCACTTGGGAATCACATTTGCAATGAAATAGCAGTTCTTCTCAATGGGATAATAGTTACTGTTCCATCAAGAGCGGGAAAGGGGATCAAGAAGCCAAGGGGTCCCAGTATGAGTGCACGGCCCACATTCCAGGCTGATGTGTGACCAGCTGTTCCGTCCCAGCCTCAAGGGGCCTCGCAGCCTCGTTGGGAAGGCGAGACAGTGAGACAGGACGAGGATAAGACAGTGTGGGTTAAATCAGGCAGGATGGGAGGTGGGGGCTGTAAACAGTGGACCCGAGGGAAGATTATGGGTTGCCAGCCTCCCCATTCATCCTTCTTTGCACTGGGGCCCCTTCTCCAGCCCACAGCACCTGTGAGGACATGGAAAACCCAACCTACTCGAGACTGTTTCTTTATCTAGAAAACAGAGATAGTAATAATCCCTATCTTATTGGTTTATTGAGAAGATTAAAAAAGGTAACACACCTAAATGCTTAGCTCAGTGCCTGGTGCTGAGAAAATATTCAGTAACTGCTGCCTGTCATTATGATGATGATTATTGCTAAGAGCAGAAGTAAAATGACATGGAGATGACAATGTTTGGGATCTTCCAAATTCCTTAAAATCAACCATGATTCCTGGCCTGGGTTTGGCTCCCTTCCAGAGGCAGTATCTGTCCCTTGAACTGTCGCCCTCCGATTTTATCCAGGGAGTGAAGCGTGCTTAAAACCTTCTCTCGTCCTCACTCCGACCTCTTTCCTAAATGGAGGATATTCACTCACATCCTCTCGGCTCAGGTGGGAACTTTGCAGCTCACATGACCTGCAGACCATGTGACTCCATTCCACGGGCCTCTGCCTCACAGAGACCACCCTCCTCGGAACATTTCCTCGTATTTTCCAGAACTTGGCTGTAAGGGAAAAAAATGGATACTTACACCGAACGAAAATTGGGTAATAAGGCTTGATTGGCGCCAAAGACTGAAGAGAAAGAAAAGGTCCTTGTTTTCTGAGTTCAAATTCCAGATCTTAAATTTGAAGGAAGATTTCTGATCACGCTGATGCAGAAGAGAAAAAGGCTTGGAAAGAAAGAGAAGAAAAGGAGACGCAGTCCGTGGATGCCATCCCGTTTGTAAGCCCCGTTCTCCAGCTCTTTAGTAATTCTGCGAGCCATCTTAAAGCTCTTTTTTCGTCTGAGCTATTCCGAAGTCCTCTTTTTGCTTCCACTAGCTAAAGTCGGTTTCTATTGCTTGCAACTCAGACACCCTTACTGATTTATAAATAAAGGGATGGGAGACACGATTATGAGTGAAAGAGAATAAATAAAGTAGAAAGAGCTGTAGAGAAGATGGGGAACACCGCTGAACCCTATGCCTGTCTCAGAATTTGGAGGATTCCATTCCGAGTCTGGGCATAGCCTTAAAAATGAGGCACCACCCACTTCCACCATTTCTTACTCAAGTGTCCCCTGTTCCTTGTAATTGAGGTGGCAATTGTTTTTGGTTTTTGTTTTTGTATTAGCCAGGATTCTTCTCATTGCAAGTAATAGAAAGATAACTAATTAGTCGGAGCAAAAAAAAAAAAAAAAGTCCAGGGACCATACTTCCGGCTAGATTCAGAGGTCCAAAGATTCTCCATCTTTCCCTCTTGCTCTCACTGTGCTTGATTCATTCTCCAGCTTTCCCCTTCTGACGGCAGAGGCGGCCACCGGAAGCTTCGGGCGTATTTTGTACTAGCTCATCATCTCGGATGAAGAAGTTTCTCTTTCCCAACAGTTGTGACAGAAGGTCTGTGACTGATGCTCCCCAGAAAAGTCTGAGTTGCTTTCTGTGAAGGATGATTAGAAAATCATGCTCAGCCCTGGAACTGGCCTCAGCCCACACAGACCACACAGGAAAAGAATCAGATTACTAGCTGCTCACGAGCACTTTTCTTCAGCTCATTCTGGGTGACAAAACGCCCAACTATTAGCCAGGCATCTAGCCGCCCAGAGTGAAGAGCACAATTCAAAGGATCTCTTGAAGCTAGAAAGCCGTGTGACAATATTCTATTGTCAGGCACCTTCTTGGAAATATCTTCAAAGGGACGCATCAGGTCTCTCTCCATCCTTTCTTCCTTCCATATGTCCAGAATGTGGACATGATGGCTGGAAACGACTAAGTCACCTCGGACCACGTGGCCACCTGGGAACGGAAGTGCACGGCGGACCCTGGGTCCCCAGCCCCAGGAGCCCTGCCAGCCTGCAGAAATCCTCACCTTTCATGTGACAGAAGAAGAAACAGATCTCATTTGAGCGTCGTTGGCAAACTACACAGCCCAGCATGGTCCTCCCCGCTCCCCCCAAAGGAGAATCCTGTTACGACTGGAAAGGGGGTGGAAGGTGACGAGATGGAGTATCTCACTCCCTGAAGGCCTCTACCTAAGCCACAGTCATTTCTGGGTGGAGATTTGAAGAAGAAAATCTGCCCGGCTTGGATGCATCTCAGTCCCCAGGAATTTCAAAGATAAAAATAATTCGTAAATGTAGCCAAGCACAGAATTGTGAAAAAGAACTATAATCCACATTTTCGCCCCCTAGAAAAAAAAGTGCTTGTCGAGTGGATTAATCCACATTTAACTGTGTCATTTTGACAATGAAGTACAGAAATAGCAGGTTCACAATGTGCAAGTATGTATTAGAATTCCTTTCAACATATTTGTTTTGACATCTTTATTAGCGATTTGAGCGCGGGATTAATTAAGTTGTACTCAAACACGGAGATGGCATGAAGCTTCATGCCTCGCGTTACAGAAGCCCAGCGGTTTTCGTAGTTAATCGTAACTCCCTATTTTACAGCCGAGAAAAACGAAGGCTCAGAGAGGTCAACCCACTTGCCCCGGACACATCTGGAATCAAGGGCAAAACTACTGGGATCCAATCTTTCTTCTTCTTGCTTTTGGAATAAATGAGAGCTACATTCCGATCCAAGATTCAAGTAGACATTTAAAAAAAAAAAAGAAAGAAAAACCATCAAAGCAGTGAGCTGATGAGATGAGATACAATTTAATCAGGTCAAATGTGTAAGGACACATATGTTCGGTCCAAAAGAGCCCACTGCACAGAGCACAGTGTGGGGCTGATGCGCCTTAATCAGCAGCACTTGTAAGAAACACTTAGAGATGTGACTTGGCTGCGAGCTGGAGGTGTCAGCAGTGTGATGGAACTCTGGGAAGATGAGGCTGCCGTCACAGCCGGGAGCGCCAGCAGCGGAGTGTACAGAAGGGAAGTCGGAGCCCTGTTGAACTTGGCGGTCCGCACCTGGAATCCCTCGTGCGGGCCGAAGCGTCCGATTTTGGAAGGGATCTAGACAAATTAGTTCAGCTCTAGGGTGGAATTCCGTGGAAAATGGCACAGGAAGTTGGGGAAGGGAAGACAAACCTTGGGATGGGGCTGCCTGGGCTCAGCGCCAGCTCCGTCCGTTACCGCGGACGCGCTCACTGAGGCTGCATCTCAGTCTGCGAACGAGGGATCACGATGGTACCTCTGTCCCTTTGGACACAACAGAGGGACCACGGGTCACGTGATCTGCACGTTCCTGGCACAAAACAAGCGCTTGGTAAACGTGGGCTCCTACTAGATTAAGGAAATGCAGTGATGTGGGGACGATGGCAGGTTGGGGTGAAGGGTAAACGCGTTGACACACACCCAGTGCTTCAGACAAATCGGTAGCTGTCACCATCATCCGCGGCAGAGGGCTTGGCCTCGGCTTCCTAGGGATGCACAGGGTGTAGGGACAAAATATACACTGGCCGGGTCTACGGCCACGGGGCCCGATGGCGCTATTCTCTGAAGAAGGGTGCTCAGTTCTGTGTGTGTGTGTATTGGGGGGGGGTCACTCGCACGTCCTGAAGGGGTACTCACCGGGTGAACACCTGGCCCTGGGGGCGTGGCATTGTCGTGGACCTACAACTTAGTTCTGGGCCTTGGTCACGTAGGCCTGTTCTGACCCGCGGTTCTGATCCACTAGTGGGGTCACCCACCCCATACTGGGGCTTGAGCCTGCCCTGGACACAATCCGACAACTGTCCCCTGGGCAGTGTCAGCCATCATGCGAGGTAAACGTGCTCGTGGACACGTCCTCCCCGCCCTGTTTCCTCTCCTTGTCCCACCGGGTGAAGAAGTCTATGGCGTTCTGGACCTGGGGGGCCCTGGGGGGACCCTGAACAGCTCCCCAGAGATCGATCCGCCGCTAGGGGGCGGCCGCTAAGAGAGAAACGGGCCCGCGCGGAGTCGGGTCCGGGGGGGCTCGCTCTCCCGCCAGGCCCGGGGAGAGGTGGAGTGACAGCGGGGTGGGGGCGCGCTCCACGGGTGTGAGACAGCGAGCCACATGGCTGTGAGTCAGCGCGTGGGGCGGGGGGAGGGGGTTAAGGAGCGCCATGAATAGTCACAGAACCTCACTCACGCTCGGCTCCTCCACCCCTCCGGTCTGGAGCGTGCGTCCCTGTCCCGCGCGGGTGTCCCCGTCCCTCGCGGGTGTGCGCGCTCTGCACGATGCCCGATTCTCTGTGTCTGTTCGGTGAGATGGGGTGGGGGGAGAGAGGAGTGGCCCTGTCGCCGTTTCTGCGCCCGGGGTGGGAGATGGCTCGCTCCCCGCCCCATGCGGGGGTGGGGGCGGGGGTCCCTCCCGCGGACGTGTGCACCTGTGTATGTGCGTGCGTGCGTGTGGGCGCGGTGGGACCGCTCTCAGCGCAGGGTGCTGCGTCTGCGCCTGGCTCTATGTCTGGGTCTGGATGTCGGCGCGACCTCGACCGGGTTCCCGCCCCTGGGTGTCAGGGGGCCAGCGTGGCGCGGGGGTCCCGCCCCCGCAGGAGGAACCGCGGCCACCGCCTCCCAGCCCGCCCCGGGCTGGCCAGGGCGCCTTCGGGCGTGGCTTGCGCAGGGCGGGCCTGGGGTGTGTGTCCTGGGCGGGGGCGGGGGGCCAGGTCCCCGGGCGGGGCGCGGGCTCGGGGGGACCCGCGCGGCTGACGTCAGGCGACTCCTTAAATAGAGCCGGCAGCGGCTCGGCTCGGCATTTCCCGGGGAGCGGATCGCGGCCCGCGCCAGCGCCAGCGCCACCGTCCGGTGCGCCGCCAGCCCGCACGCCGCGCCGCGGCGCGGGGATCCGCGATGGGGCCCGCGGCTGCGGGCGCGCAGCGCGCCCGGCGCGCCTAGGGGCGGAGGAGCGCCCGGAGCCCCGCCGCCCGGGGCCGGGCGAGGCTGCAGGCGCCGCCGCCTGCGCCCCGAGGGCCCGCCGGGCATGGTGCGCGCCCCGGCCCGCAGCGCCGCGGGGAGACGGCGCCCCCCGCGCCCGGCCCGCGGGGCCCGGGCAGAGCCGCGCCAGCCCCCGAGGCGGCCGCGGGGCCCCGGCAGCGCCGCCGGCAGCGCGCGCTCGGAAACCATGCCCCCCGGCGCGGGCCCAGGGAGCCATGGCCTATAGGGTCCTGGGCCGCGCGGGGCCACCTCAGCCGCGGAGGGCGCGCAGGCTGCTCGTCGCCTTCACGCTGTCGCTGTCCTGCACTTACCTGTGTTACAGCCTCCTGTGCTGCTGCGACGGCCTGGGCCGGAGCCGCCTGCTCGGCGCGCCCCGCTGCCTCCGCGGCCCGGGCGCGGGCGGCCAGAAACTTCTGCAGAAGTCCCGCCCCTGCGGCCCCCCGGGGCCCACGCCCAGCGCGCCCGCCGCGCCCGCCCCGCGCCCGGCGGCCGCCAACCACTCGGGGCCCCCGAAGCTGGGCACCAAGCGGCTGCCCCAGGCCCTCATCGTGGGCGTCAAGAAGGGCGGCACGCGGGCCGTGCTGGAGTTCATCCGCGCGCACCCGGACGTGCGGGCCCTGGGCACCGAGCCGCACTTCTTCGACAGGAACTACGGGCGCGGGCTGGACTGGTACAGGTAAGGCGGGGCGCCCCCCGCGCCGGCCCGCGGCGCTCCAGCCTCAGAGCCGCCGCCCGCGGGTTCTCGTTCCCTTTACCCGGCTTGTCGCGTGGGTTCAGGCTGGCAGTGGGGGGACACTAGCAGAAGGATTTACCCGGAACTTCCCGTGATTATGTCATGGGTAAAGGGCCACTGTCACTGGAGCCGCCGGTGGGAAGGGAGAGCTGTAGCCAAGTCCCCGGGCGAGGGACTTAGAGCAGGTGCCGAGGAGGGAGCAGGCAGGACCGCCCGGCCCCCACGTCTCTCCTGGCACCCATCTGAAGGACCCTGAGAAGGATGGAGAGTCAGAACAGGGCCCCCTTGCGACAGGGCACTGCGCCTGGGCGAGGTCCCCGTGGTCCCGGCCGGGTGGGCCGGGCGCAGTGAGAAAGGGTCCCAGTGCTGGCTCATGTCCAGCCTTCTCTGGGCTGAGACCCCGCCCCTCGCACCCCGAGCTGGCAGTGGGAGGGAGCCTGGCTCTGAGGCTGCCTCCGTCACTTGGCTTGGGCTCATTCCTAACACTGAGCTTTTTAGCCTGGGTGTCTCCATCACGGTGGGCAGGAGGACCGCCCTGCCTTGCCCTGCCTGCCTCCACCCCGCCCCCGCTTTTCGACAGCACTTTCAAAGTACAGCTCGGGGTGACGCTTCTAAACCAGGGTGTGGAATCTGGGGTGCTGGTGGGTGCCCCGATGCAGGCCGACCAGGGTCCTGGGGACAGCCAGTCAGACGCAGACTGTCCACTCCCCCACTGCACCGCCACAGTCAGCGTCACCCAGGCTGCTGGTGTCTGGGGACAGCCTGAGGCTTCCGGAAGGTGGCAGCCTCCACTGTCCAGTGTCCACTCACCCCCTGAGCTCTGTGGGGTGCGGAGGTGCAGGGCTGGCCCCTGGGGGTGAGGTGTAATGTAGGGCTCCCCGTAACACACGGCTCCCCGAAACCTCGCCACCCACCTGACCCCCCGAGGACTTCCTGAGAATGTCGGCGTGGAAATGGAGAGGGATGACGTGGTAGCAGAGGCCAATTTTAAATGTTCTAAGGACGCAAACCCTTTAGCAAGCACAAGTCCTAAGCGTATTGGACAAAGGACAATTTCTTTGGAAGGGGGAGTCCACTGGGCTCGGGATGCGGCCTGGATTTGCAAGGAGGGGGTCGGCAGGGCTGCCTTGTCACCTCTGCCAGTTGGCCCTGGCCTGCAGTGGTCACGGCCGTGGGGCCAGGGCTGGGACATGTGCCGTCCTCGGGAAGTGGACAGATACACGGTCCCAGGGCAGGCAGCCGGCCTGTGGGTGTCCCCAGCCCTCACAGACTGGCTTAACAGAATGGGGTGGCTCAGAACGACAGGGCTGGTGCTCTCCGAGCTGGGACCCACAGGCATCCCAGGTGTGCAGGACGGGGCTGGAGCCGGGCCCTGGGTCAGGGGTGGCCCAGCGCTGACCCGCAGAGCCCCGCGCGGGTCAGCCATGATCATACAGCAGGGTTTCCTCGCGGGAAGACCATCAGCGAAGCCTTTGCCGGTGCAAGTGCCTCGTAAGTGCAAACGGGCAGAATCGTGAGAGCATCCGGCCGGTGGAGACCGTGCCCTGCGCCGGCCCCTGCACCAGCCCCTCTCCCCGCTCTCCGCCAAACGCCACACCTCGGGCCTCCTCCCGGAGCCCGTGCCGTTCAGGGATGGCTGCTTTTTATTTTTAACCTTGGCATGTGTGATTCAAAGCCAGCTTAGCTGTGAACCTCAGAGATGCGAGCCGTGCCTTTCTTATTTTTTTTTTATAGCACATTTGGATTCTGCTAAAATTCTCAGCCGAGTCTTGGTAGGTTTTATTTAACAGCGAGCTCACTGACAGCTCCACTTCTCCCCGCAGCCCCCCGCTTCCCAGGGTCTGACACCCTCCCTTCCCCTCTTGATGTCTCTGAAGGAACAGTTAGCCGGGAATGTGCGTGGCCATTTCTGCCTAAGGTAGTGCTGCCCTGTTTGGATGCTGTGCTGAGATTTCCAGAACATTTCCCTGTGTACGTTCCATCCCTGATTATCACTCGAGTGATATGCATTAATTGCCGAAATGACGGGGATTTCTGGGATCCTTCAAAACCCATGTTGTCACTTGGTTCTCGAATCTCACGAGTCGGGTGGCAGGGGAGATGATGGTCCTCCCTCTGCCTGCTGGCCCTCTGATGTTACAGAGGTGGACACTGTAACCCCCAAAGAGAGGGCATCTGGAATAGGGTCACGAAGCGAGCTGGTGTGGTTTAGGACCAGCCATCACTGGCATACACTGTCACACGAAGACACACACACACGTGTGTTGCGTGTGTGCATTGCCAGCCAAGTGCTCTAACCACTGCCCCACACGGCGTGCCATCAGAAAGCCGCTGTCCACTGGGGAGGGGTGGCCAAGAGCCCTGGCACCCATCATGGGGGACGTGGCCTCCGAGGGCGGAGGTGCAGAGCTGCCGGCAGCCCGTCTCACGTGACCTGCCACAGCCAAGCCCCTGGGGATAACTTCCTGGGCCCAGAGGCTCAGATTAGATGGAAAAGTAAAGGCTTTTCTCTCGACCCCACGGAGACTTCTTTCTGTGGATGAGAGATGATCCCGGAGGTGGCCACCAGTGCCGGAAGGCAGGGCGACACAGCCAGAGAGACGGGGGACGGAGTCCACCTTCCTCGCCCCCAGCAAGACCCCCCTCCCTCTTGGGGACAAGCCCAGTTCCAACCACCGAGGAGGGCCCGCCCTCTGCAGTGGGACCCTGGCCTTAGGCATCCATCGAGGTCCCCACTGACGCTCGCCTCACCTGTGCATCTCACCTGGCTCCCTCTGGCCAGTGTCCTCCCCATGGAAGCAACTGGGCCTGGAGGAGGCTGGCAGCTTGGCCGGGTGGACAGTGAGACCAGGCCGACGGGGGAGCCGGGCTGGACCGCTGTCAGAAGGCTGGGGGGTGGGCTGGATGCCGTGGTCTGGGGGTCCCCGGCGTGACAACCGCGTGATGTGGTTTTGAAGAGAGAGCGAAACACTGTGTGTGGAGGTGTCCCCGAGACGGGCACATAAACACACAGCAGGGAACCTCCTGTCATGGCCACTGTCACCGCTCCCAGCGCCCTGTGGTCACCATCAGGACTGTCTGTGCATAAACCACCGGTTTCAGTCCTTGCTGCTGTCACTGGGCTGAGGGATGCGTGGCGTGCTGGAAAAGGAGTTTCGTGATGGGCAAGGTAGGGTCCTGGCCCCAGATCGTCCCCCAGCCCTGCTCCAGCTTCGTCCCGGCCCCGTCTTCCGCTCCACCCTCCCCCAGGGCTAATACTTCGCCTCCCGTGCCTGGGTGCCTGGGCGTCAGGCTGCTCACCTTTAGACGGGGAGGGTGCCCGACCGGCCAGCCATCCTGCGCAAAGCAAGTCCGACCGCGCGTGTGAGGACATGGCTCCGAGCTCAGGGTGCATGCCCGGTGTTCTCATCCTCAGGGCGTGGGGGCGGGGCAGAACATTCCGGTCTCCATCATCTCCGAAGAGATGGAAACTGGGCCTTGCCCAGTCGTTTAGAGAACCTTAGGGGAGGCTGAACTGTGTGTGAAGTGTTGTCCTTTTTGCTAGTTTCCAGCGATGGGCCGGGGGTGGCAGAGTGAGGAGGAGGTGAGTGGCCTCTAAAATCTCTGAGGTGCCAGCAGGAGCACGCGAACACGTGGTCACCGACTCCGTGCTCCGGTGTTGGCCTCTTGACAGATGAGCCGTTCTCTGAATTTCAGACTCCACCCCCTCACCCCGCTCACTTATTCTTGGGGTGGCGGAAGGCAAAGGAGACACAGTATTTGCCCTGGAGGTGACTGTCTAAATCAGAAAGAGGGTAAAAACACAGAATATGGTCCAGCACCTTCTCCGGCTCATTTTGATGAAGAAATCAATCTAGAAGGACAAACTTTGGGAAGGAATCAAACCAAAGGCAGAGGCGAGGGCAGTAGCCCACGCGGGAGGCTTTAACCACCTCTAACACTGTGGCCACCACGTGACACGCACCGACCCATGCTGGTCGAGCGTGCACAGACGCGTGCAGCTCACACCTCGCACGCGGGCACTCACACCCACGATCACGGTGCCCGTGCAGACACGTCTGCAGAAGGAGTTCACCCACCTCTGTCCAGGGAGCTGTCACACACGCTGGTTCAGCCACTCCAGCGAGCTCCTAACCCGCATTCCCTTCACGGCTCTGTCAGCCAGAGCACGGGGGACAGTGATGTTGATGCCTCCACGGCGCTGAGGGACATGAGGCGGCCAGCAGAACTGTCACGGTCCAACGAGGCCTTTTGAAGAGCTGGCTTCACTCCCCCTGGAGCATAGAGGGACAGCGGAAGAGCCTGCGATGAAAAATTAAAAGAAAAAGGAAGAAAGAATGGGCTTTCCCCAAAGCTACTGGCAGAGGCCGTTTGCACTTGTCAGCACGGGGAACTGTCACTCACCACAGATTCTAAGAAGCTGTCCCCCCACATTTTAACGTCTGTCCGTTAGGATGGCCCTGATGCTGGGTGTCTGTGTCTCGGCTTCATTGAGACATGCTGCTTCCACGCTGGATAGAAACTCTGACGCCCAGAGGTGGCCTCTGCCCTGTGCCGTGAGCCTGGCACGGCGGGGAGCCCCCATCCCCTGCTGGTGTCTGCATCCAGCAGGTCCCTTCTGACTGGTCATGGAGCTGAGCACCCATGCCATCCCCCTGACAGCGTCTGTCTTGAAATGAGGGAACATGCGGGCTGACACCCAGCACATGACAAGACAGGCGGTGGACCGGTGCCCCGCGGGCTGCTGGGGGCCCGCCCCTGGCCGGTGGGGTCGGAGCCAGTGCCCAGCAGGTGCTGGGACCTGGGGGCATCTGGGGGCCAGCCTGGAGAGGCGCCCCCTTCCCTTTGGTCAGAATCATTCCTGAGTGGCTGGGGAGGGCAGAGGCTCTCGGTTCCACCAGGGGGCCAGGAGGGGGTGCTGTCCGCAGGAGCAGTGGCTGGGGCCGGGGCAGGTCAGCCCCGGGCTGTGAGTCACACTGGAGGCCTCTGAGAGCTCGCACGGCCCGAACCTGCAGTGCTCACCACCCCTGCCCCCTGAACCAAGCCCAGGCGGGTGATCCACTTATTTGTCAGACACCCACCACCGCCAGGCTCGCTGCCACTTTGTTCTGCTCCTGGCTGCACTGATGGCTGTAGTGCTTTGTCGTCAGGCCAGGGGACAGCTTGACGAGGCCGGTGAAAGCCACCGGTGAGTAGAAGTAACTTAGCATTTCAGAGGTAATTACTGCCTGTCAAGTGACACAGCCGGGCTGTTGGCCCGGTGTGCAAGGGGCTTTCTCTGCATGGTGACAACGTAGGGCCAGGGGCTGGGGTAAGCATTACAGGGACACAGGCCAGAGGTACTGCTTGGGGCGCCTGGGGCTTGAGTGTCACCTGGGTTTCCTGGGCACGAGCCCACTGCGCCCAAGCTGTGACATCAGAGCCACTGGCAGTGGCTCCGTCTCAGTGCTTACGGCCACCGGCCCCCGTGAGGAAGGACACCAGGGAGGCCCACCCCAGCCAACACCCAAGGACCCTCCCGGTGTTTGCCCAGACCTTTGTATTTTCAAGTTCACACATTTAAAGATTATAATTTTTCCATAAAGAACTGGACTTATTTTTCCTTCAGTGTGTCTATTTTAGAATAGAGAGGTTCGCAGAACGTGAACTTCCAAGGTGACAAAGGGCAGTCCACGACACCATCCTGCCCCTCCCCCGCCTGGGTCCCCGCCACGCGTGCCTGTCCCCCGCAGGACCCGCAGGCATCCAGTTGTGTGTATGCTAGACGTGTGCCGGACGTTCGTAAACCAAGCACACGCTACACCAATAGAAATAAAATACGTATTTAAAAAAAAATAACTTTATTCAAAGAACCACCGTAAATGAGAAGCCGGAACGCTTAATTAGAAAGTCATTGTGAAAACAAAGAGATTGGAAGCAAAAGTGCGGTTGAGCTTTGCTACCTACGGTGGCTGCAGCCCACACGTCTTTGTTTGAAAGGGAGTGTTGGGGACACGGCGGCTCAGAGCTCCGAGATGGCTCTTGAACCACAAGATAGTCCCGGATTCAGCACGGCAGGGACCCCTGGGCTCGCGCAGGCCTGGGCGTCTTTAAAATCTCAGGACGCAGAGCCCCCTCCCTGCGGTCCTGGGCCGTGTGGTGTGCGGCTTACACGCGGGGTGGGGCAGGCGATGTCGGTGCTTTGCGCAGAGTCTCAGCTGCACGAAGGGCGCATGTCTGGCAGGACTGGCCCCAGGGTCTCTGGTGCGCTGGGAACAGAGGCGACTCAGAGGGCGTCCGGACGGCGGGCGCCCCAGGCTCACCTTGAGCTGGGCAGAGTCGCCACACTGATGAGGAGGGGTCAGCTCAGGGTCCCCACACCCCCGCCCGGGCCTTCGTGCTTCTTACTGCGATCCAAAACCAGCCCGGCCAGCTTTCTTTCCACTGACCGCGCCCCGACCAGACTGGGACCCTGAGGGTGTCTCCCGTTCACACCTGCGGCCCCAGAGCGGCCCGGAGGTGCTCGGTCACTCGTAGTGGGTGGCACACCTGTAGCTCCGAGGGGTGGCTTTGAATTGCTGAGTCTCTTCCAAGCCCACGAGCTGGTGCCGCCCCTTTGTCACACGTGGGTCTCAGGAGGCAGGGCGACAGAATGTGGGATGCAGCCGCCGGTGTCCCAGCCGCCACTCCCCCAGACGTTTGTTGAGCACCTGCTCTGTGTCCGGCGCTGTGAATGTCACTGCAGGGGAGGGGACAGCAGTGAAAAAACCCCGAAAACACAGAAGTCCCTGCCGGGGTGCTTCCTCACTGCAGGTGGGGAGCACATGGTCACCCGACAGGGGAGTGAACCGCATCTAGGTCTGCGGGGGAGAGACGCAGAGGAGGAGGGCGGGGCGGGCGCGGTGTTAGGTCCCGCAGGGAGGGACCGTGATAGGAGGGGCAAAGGGGCGGAGCACGCCGTGGTCTGGACGAAGAACCTTCTAGGCGGAGGGGGAAATGGTGCCGAGGCTCTGAAGACGTGGGGTCGCCGCCCGCACGACTGAGAGTCGGGGCCAGGACGGCTGGGGTGGCTGAGCAGAGAGCTGCGCTGGGAGGTGACTTCGGCAGGTGGCGCAGCCAGGTCACGCAGGGCCCTGGTGGCCGTCGCAAGGCCTTGGGCTTCTCTGCGTGCCTGGGAGACACTGGGGGGCTTGGAGATCAGGGGTCAGGGGTCCAGCCTCCATCGGAAGGACACTCGGCCTGTTCAGGTGGGAGCAGGGAAGCTGGTCAGGAGGCTTTCGTGGTGGTGGCGAGTAGACCAGGGGCGGGCAGTTGCTGGTACGTTCTGAGGGGTATGGCAGGATTCGCTGATGAGCTGCACAGAAGCTGAGGTGGCGGCCGTGAGGACACCGCTGCTGCTTATGGTGATGATGACATCCACCAAGGGCTTGCTATCTTTCAGGCCCTTATGGGTGACAGCCTGGGGTCTGAATCTAACTTACTCCGCTGGTGTGACTAGCCAAGAGTCTGTCTGAAGGTGACCTTGGACTAACCAAAGAGAGGAGTCGTGTCTCCTGTCACGTAAAGGTTTCAGGGCCACCCCCGAACAGGTGGCAGATGGCACAGTCCCTCTTGCCAGGGAGCTTCGAGGTCTTTTATAAACACAGTGTTCCTGTGTAGTCTCCTGAGATCCTTTGAAGGTTGGATTCACTTTGTTCCCAACCAGAACAGGCGCATGTCGCTGGGTTTCTCTTTCCTGCTCCAGCCTCATCAACATGCACGGCAAGGTAGCTGCCGTGGTGGCGTTGCTGGATGCAGGGTGCTGTGTGGTGGTTTCCCTCCAGCAGAATCAGACAGCACGGTGGCTCCCTGCAAGGCAGTCGGGACCTGAGTGTCCCCCTCCACCACCCCAAAGCTGCCGGGGCCTGGGGGACGTTCTCTCTCCGGAGGCCTCTTTGCTGTGTGTTTCTGCTTTGAGGGTTTTTAATGAAGACATGAAATCATCCAGCAGCTCTCGTTGTTCTCGAGCGAGATGGCTTAAAGTGGAGGTAGCATTCCCCAGGATCAATCCCCATTTTCAGAAGTGGTTGGTTAAACTCTGCAGTTTATGGCCACTTCGAGCTGAAACAGTGTGGGATCTGAATTATTAATCCCGTGAAAAATGAGTTAAGTCACTGCAAAGCTCTGTGGTGGCGAAATTTCTGCTGTGAGTCCCCTTTCTGGTATTCTCTCCAGCGCAGGCATCTCCTTCTTGGGCCACGTGGCCAGACCCGTGTCTGTCAGTCATTTCTCCAGAAGGGCAAAGAGCCCGACTTAATTCAGTTGTGTTTTCCTGCTGAGGATCAAGAGGAGGAAATGGGCGTAAATGACTCCGGGAGGTACTTGTGGCGAAGCTGTTTTTATAGTTCCTCGTTCTTGGACACGATTCAGATGACAACTGCACAAGCAAGGTCGTCTCTGAAACATGAACCCCCGATTGCCTCGGCCCTGTCCACAGGAGGGGGCGGAGCCCTGCGCTGCTCCAGTGCGTCACCGTCACCGTGAGCGGGGGCAGTGACCCGCTGCAGAGAGCTTCCGCCCTGTGGCAACATCACAGACTTGATGTCCTCGGGATTCTGGGCACACACGTGAATGAATGAAGCTGGCTGTGGGACAGTAAGGAGAGGGGGGACTTGTCCCATTTAGGAGACAACCATTCATCAACCCCAACAGAGGTTTTGCCGTCCCTATACTGCCAGATCTTTTAGATGGTCTTCTCGTTTAGGAAAAAACACTTGAAGTATGGCATTTTAAAAAAATATGAGCGATTTATAGTTGTGTCTCACTGATCCACAATGTTCACGGGACACTTGGGGCCCAACCAGGAGTGTCTGTGGGCGGCTGTTACCTGCACATTGTCCCCTCATGACTCTGAGAGGGTGAACCCTCGAAACAGGCTCTAGGGCTTTCTGATCCCGCCTCTGCCACTCACTGGCCGTGGGGCAGGTGGCCTCACCTGTCAGAGCGCGGGTTTCTCCTGCGTGGATGAGGGTGTCAAGCCCCTGCCTCCTGGGACGTGGCAGTGATTCGATGTCATAGGCACAGGTCAGAACTCATTACTGTTGTGGGTGTCCCTTCCTAGACTGTGACCGTCACCAAGCTGACGGGCGTGCCTGGAAGACAAGCGGCATGGCACGGATCTCTGTCCAGGTGAGGAGAGCCGGGCTCTTCTCAGCCTGCCTGTGGGCCTGTGGGGGGCTGAGGAAGCTGGAGCCGGGGTGGCCCGTGACTCGTGTCACTCATGGACGTGCGCACGGATGTCGGGTTTGCGATGCCATCCCTGCTTGCTCTCTGTGGGACGGAAGCTCTCTGCAGCTGGTCACTGCCCCCAGCTCACGGCGACACATTGGAGCAGCTCGGGGTTCCTCCTCCTCCCACACGCTTCCCCAGGCGTCAGCCACCTGGACAGGTAGAGGTGCTCAGAGCTTTGCGTTTTGGAGACACCCTCGCCGGTGCAGAAGTGGGAGCTTCGGTGACCCAGTGCTTTGGGGGACGTAGAAGTCCCGCCTGGAGGGGTCACCTCGCTGCAGGGATGGGCTGAGGGTGGGACCACGAAGGCCAGCCTGGGGGCCTGTCAGCGTCCCCGTCAAAGTCTCATGCGGTCCCCTACCCTTCCTTCGGTTGCTGGGCACCCTCTTCACAGTGTTTCTGGGCATGGCCGCAACGCCTGTGGTGCGCTCTCCATGGTACTGAAGTCCTCGGGCATGCCCGCAAACGCCCGTGGTGTGCTCTCTGTGGTGCTGAAGTCCTCGGGGACGCTCTCGCAACGTCTGCGCTGCGCTCTCCATGGTGCTGAAGTCCTCGGGCATTTTCCGCAACGCCTGTGGCGCGCTCTCCACGGCGCTGAAGTCCTGGGGCATCCCCGCAATGCCTGTGGTGCGCTCTCCATGGTGCTGAAGCCCTCGGTGATGTTTCGCAACGCCTGTGGTGTGCTCTCCGTGGTGCTGAAGCTTACGGGCCTGGCCGCAAACGCCTCTGGTGTGCTCTCCATGGTGCTGAAACCCACGGGCATGGCTGCCAAGCCTGTGATGTGCTCCCCATGGTTCTGAAGTCCACTCACGGCTACTGCTTCAGCACGGAACTGTCCATCATGACCCTAAAGGAGAATCTGCATCTGCGGGAGACAGAAACGTGTCCTACAAGGCAAACAGCAGCTGCGTTCCGGCCGGATACTGTTGCCTGGGCCGTGCCCTGCCGGGGCAGCCTCCTGTTTCTGCCTGAGAGAGACACACACAGAGAGGTGTCAGTGACCCGGCTGAGCCCTCCTCCGTGATGCCCTCAGAAGTCTGAGTAGGATGAGGGGGAAGGACAGCTAGCTTCTGGCGACGCGATTGGGTGGCGTTTAAGTCGTGCGCCTGTGCCCCTAAGTGTTCGTGTGTGTCTAACAGTCACAGTTCCTGCCACACACGGCAGGGCGTGTGGCCTGCCCGTGGCGCTCCCTTGCTCTGCTCTCACCCCTCAGGAGGGACTGGCTGGCATGACAGAGTGTGGGCCATTTGAAAAGCCGTGGATCCCATTTAAACTGCAGATCGACGGGGCGTATGGGAGGGGCTGGGAGGAGCCCGGGCAGCCGGGAGCCAGAGACCCAGCGAGGCAGTATTTTTAGACCTTCCCAGATCGGTTTTGCGTAGTTTTGTCTGGACTCTGGGTTCCATCAGTGACAATAGCTGCTCTTTAGTATACTATCCAAGGGCTCAGCCAGAGTTTCCCCACAGTTCCAATTTTAGAGGACCTAGGCGAAAACCTTTATCTATTGTTCCTTTAAAAACCCCAAGACCTGGCTGGCTCTCAGAAGCATCACGCCGGGTTCGTCCTGGGTGGCTTCATTTATATGATGCGCTCAACACAAAAGTAAAAGGATGGAGAATGACAGTTCCCAGGGTTTGGGGCCGGGGAGGGCACACCTCTCAAGGGGGAGGCGATCTCCTTGTAGTTTGAGAGATTTCGCTAGCTGTTTAACAACGTCTGTTGCCCATTTGTACTTATTTTCTGAAAGTTTTGGTTACTTGTCCTTCCTGTTGGAGAGTTCCCCCATCCGTGTTCATAATTATCTGCTGTTTGTGGCAAGACAAACTGGTTCTCCATTTATGGTTCTGACAAAGTTTTAGGAAAACAAAAAGTAGATTTCTGTAAGGAAAAAAAACAAACAAACAAGTGGATTTTCAAGGAAAACATAAAGTGATAGTGCGAGCGTGTGGCCAGAACCGGGGAGCCGTAAGCGGATGACGGAACTTGGACCTCGTGGACTTGCAGGCCCTGTGTCCAGCCCCAGGATCTCTGAGCCCAGTCCAGGTGACACAGTGACCCGTGTCCCCAGCAGGCCCACTGAGCACAGGGGCTCAGAGAGGCTTTGGGGACAGCTGGCACAGTCTGCCATCTCCTCCAGCAGCCGTGGAACGCGTCCTCAGAGCCACACGGCACCAGTCACCCCTCCAGCCGGGCCGACACCCGCTGAGCTCCGCCCCTGCGTGCTGTAGCTGGACAGTGTGTGCTGAGCCCTTGCCGGGGAGAAGGGCATCAGGGAAGCTATCGATCAGCTGTCACAGCCGCCAGCATCCAGCAGCAGGGGCTCCCGGAGCTGCAGTTATGAAAGGGCAGGGGTCACCAGGAAGGGCGAGAATGCGGGCGAGAGGAGGCCAGGAGATTGGTGGGTGGGACAGGTACCTGCTGGGGTGCGCCTGACGACACCTCAGCCCAGACACAGCCCCCCAGAACCCGGGCTTGGTGAGGCCGACACAGTCCCAGCACTGCACAGTGTCACTCTTGGCTGCCCTCCTTCTGTGTGCCATTGCTGGTGACCAAACTGCGTCCCTTCGTCCTTTCTGTCCACTGGCAAACTCTGTCCATATCTTTTTTTCTTCCCTCCCTGAAAACGTCTCTCTTTTGCCTTTGCCCTTGACTATGAGTTAGCTCGTTACGGAATTCCAGGTTGTTGGAGGTTATAGTAATTGGCCGTTATTCTCCGTCAGAGCCTGGAAAATATAATTTCCAGCATCTTCTGAACTTCGCCATTGCCATTGAGAAATCTGAATCTCGTTCTCATTTATTTATCGGCAAACATATCTTTTATCTCCAGCTGCTTTTGATGCTATCTCTGGTGTTTTGTATTTCACTGCAATGGATCTCAAGTATGGATTTATTGTTTGTTTGTTTGTTTGTTTGTTTGTTTGTTTGATCAGAACACGTTTTGCTTCCTAAATCTGAGGATTAGTGCCTTTTATCAACACTGGAAGATTCTCAGTGTTTTCTGTGCTCTCTGCTTCCTCCCTCCAGGACTTCCTGTTCGGCACGTGTCGCATCTTTTTATGCATTGCTCCCATTTTTTACCATTCTCCCGTCTCCTTTAATTTCTCCATGTTAAACTCTAGGAAATTTCTTCTGTATTTTTATGCATTAGAGGGTATTTGTTGTTAATGAGGAAATACCTCAATTTGGAAAAAATTTTGGCCAAAACTTGGATTTGCCATTCCCCCCCACACACACATAATGTGCTATTCTTTTACTAGTGTGTCTATGTTTCCTCATTTGCGAAACGAGGGCGGAAAGGCCACTGAGGGTCGTTAGGAACCGTCGTCCCAGTTTGGTGCTCAGAGGAGATCATCGATGAATCCCAGCGCCCTGTCCTAGTCCCCAGCGCACGGCAGGTGTCCCGTCACGGCGTGTGAACAGAAACGAGCCGGTGTCCACCACCAAGTAACCCAAATGACAGCCTGTCATCCCGGCTGAAGCAGGTCCCCTCCGTGACACTTCAGCATGGGGACTGCTCCCGGGGGCTGTTGGGGAGCCCCCTCCTTCAAGTGCCTGCAGCACGGCGGTCCCACATCCACGCCCACCTGTGCTTGCTTGTCCGTCCTCCGTCTCGGGGGCTCTGCGCCCTCTCACGCGCCATGCCCCCCGCTGGGCTCGGGGAGAAACCCTGTCCCCAGAGGCTCCTTGCTACCTTTGTCCTCTGCTGCCCCTGACAGAGGCCGAAACTTCACACAGGGCCAGGCGATCGCCTCGCGCCCGCGTCACGCAAGGACAGACCAGGCACCGGCTGTGGGCTGTGCCCACTGCAACTCCGAGGCCTTCAGACCGGCCACGCAGCAGGCTGCCCGTGCCGTGAAACTGCCTAGCGCCTCACACTCAAGCCAAGAGGTCTAAAACGCTGAGCGTGTCCATCTGGCGGGCGTGGACGCTGTCCCCCACTCGCCGTGGTCTGTGCGATGTTCTCGCCCTCTCGGCCCTGTTTTTCTTGTCTACGTACGTGGACACCCCGAGGGACGGGAAGCGCGCCACAGCCCTAAGTAGCAGGTGTGACAGATGGTCACACCGTCCGCCACGGCCACTCCCAGCCGCATCGGTTCACCGCTGCCGGCCAGCAGGGCTCAGGGAGACCGCCTGCTCCCAGAACTCGCCCAGCCTGCCTGGAGGCTGCGAGTGTAAATTAAGTCGAAAGCCGGGCGTGAGGACACTTGCCATGTGAGGATAGCGGGCTCCGTTTGTGCACGTGGGAACACGCTCGCTCGGCTGTGCTCGCCCCCGCCTGGTGCAGACAGGCACCGCCGAGGGTGATCGCTCGCAGGGACCCCGCTCACGGAGGCTCCACCTCGGCGTGGGCCTCCAGGGGCACCCCAGCAGCGGGAAGGGGACACAGCAGACCGTAACACTGGCGCGTGGCACGTCTGCCTGGTGGCGGCCTCAGGAGAAACATGGCACAGACAGACCCTGCGCTCCACCTTCTGGGCCCGTGTCCTCTGGGTTGTCACCGCCCGCAGCTTCTGGAGGTTCCAGCCTCACGTTGCCACGGCGCCCAGTTCAGCAGAAGGGACCGGTCCCCTGAATGGGTCCCACACACACCCTGAGAGGTGCCCCCTTCACTGAAGACAGCCAGCCTGCAGAGATCACCGTGGTTGGCGTGACAGGGGATATCAGCTCAGTGTAGGTGTCCCCACGCCTGGGCCAGGCATGGGGTGGGGTTGCCCCATAAAATAAAATGCAGATTGCCCTGTTAACTCTAAATTTCAGATAAACAAAGGGGTGTTTTTTTTTTTTAAATATAAGTAAGTCCCAAATACCGCAGGAAACATGCTTATAAGTATTCACTGTTTATCTGAAAGTCAACTTTGACTGGACACCCTGTGTTTTTATTGGCTGACCCTGGCGGCCCCATGTGGGCGCCCCTCTCCAAACCCAAGGGACAGGGGGTCCCTCTAAAGCACAGCTGGGGGCCGTGTTAGCAGAGTGGAGGTGACATCCGTTCTCGATGACAGCTGTGCCGGCCTGCGGGCTGCGTACGTGTGTGACCTGGTTCTCAGGGAACACCTTGCAGGGGCATGGCACGCATCACCTACCTACTGCTGTGCAACAGACAACCCCAGACGTGGTCCCTGAAACCAGTGTTCATCATCACCTCTCACGGCTCCGTGGGTGGCCGGGCTCCCTGGGTGGGCTCTTCACAGCGTCCTCACTCAGCATGTGCAGTTGGATGCCCGCCGGGGCTGTCCGTGTCCCAAGGGTCTCCTGGGTCTCCTCCGGGATAATTTTTGATAAAAACAGAAGAACTTCCTAGACTGGGGGAATGTAAGCCGGGCACGATGTTGGCGGCTGGGGCAGTTCGCACCATTCGTCCATAGGTATCCGCTCCCCTCTCCCTCCCTGGTGGTGTGGCGTGCTTCCTTACCCGTCAGCGCCGGGCCTGGCCACGTGGCGTGCTGTGCCCAAAGGGCCGTGCGCTGATGTCACATGATCAGAGGTTGGAGGCGTGCAGTGTTGCTGGGCCTGCGTCCGTGTGCCTCTGCGGTCACCCGGAGAATGTTCCCCAGATGACCAGCTGGTTCTAGGAGGGTGGGAGGCACGTGCAGAGGCCTGGACCCTACCTGAAGCTTAGACAGAAGCCCCGGGGAGCCCAGCCCGAGCTCAGCCGGCACCAGGGGCTCTCGATGGACAGCCATTGCCTGCCAGGGGACACTCGGCAATGCCCGAAGACATTGTCACACCAGGGGAGGGGGCTGTGGGCATCTAGTTGTTAGAGGCTGGGGGGCTGCTAAGCGTCCTGTCTGTCTACACAGAAAAGCCGAGCTGTATTTAGCAAACTTCCGTCCAACTGTAGACGCGTGAGCACGAACAAGCAATCGCTATTTGAAACCTCTGCGTTCGGGGGAGCTTTTCAAGGCAGCAGCATTGGTCACGGCAGATACAATGACAAATGCGAGAGCCACGTTTCCTAAACGGTTCCTCCCGGCTAAACTCTACAACGTCCTCTGTCCCCAGCCAAGTCCCACGGAACCTTCCGAATGGGACACCGTCTTCTCTCTGATGCTGCGGAGTGAAGTCTGAGGCCGGGCTGAAGTTTTTCCTATATTGGAAAGGGACTAGTTATTGTCGTTCTTTTCCTTAAAGTTAGAACTTTACCAGAAGACACGTCTAGGTTTTTGTATCTTTTTAAAAGTTTTTTGTTTGTTTGTTTCCCGATAGGATTTGTCCTCTTTTGAGACGCAGATCTGGTTTGTCTTTAATTCGGGAAGCGTCTTGCTTCTCCTGGAGCTTCTGTTGCGTTGGTTTTGGCATCGTCGTCGGCGGATGTAGATTTCCAGGTGCCTCGCTGCGCCTCCCGTCCTTAACATCTGCCATCGCCCGGCGCTGTCGGCCCTGTGGGCGCCCTGTGCATGCCGCAGGCCCTCCTCGAGCTCGTCCCCCGGCCTCCGCGTCGCTTGTCCGCCTCGTCCGTTCACGTAGCTGCTCCCCATCAACGTGCGTTCTTAAGTGGCTTAATTTCCTTCTGCCTCCAAACCATAATCATTTCCGTCTTCTCTTCCTCTCATCCATGTTTTTGTTTCACGGAGTCTGCATTTTCTCTAATTTTATTTCAAGCACAGAGCAAGCGCCAGAGGGATTTACTTGTTTCCTGCGGAAAATCAGTTTTTCAAAAGCACGTTTGTCCTCTGCCTGTTATATGACACATCGTTTTCTTTGGCTTCGTGTTCTTTTTTTCCCCTCTGTGTTATTTTTAATCGATGGGTGTTCTCTCCAGGTTCGATGTTCCCTCCCAGGTACGGGGTGGTGGCTTTTTCCAGTAACTACCCGCCCCCACCTGCACCCTGAGCTGGAAGATTTTGCAAGTTTGGGGACTGAACACCCTGGGCAGCAGAGAGAGAGGGTGAAGCCACAGACGGTCCCAGCAGTGGACCGTGATGTGTCTGCGTTTGACGAGGCCACCGGGGCAGGTTTCAGACACCCCAGGGGACCTGGGGAGACTCGGGACTCTCGTGCGTGCTAGTGACGCAGGACACACTGGCTTAAGCAAAAGAGGGGTTGTCTTCTCACATGTCGTTCAGGGTCATTCTGGCTCTGGGTGCAGCTGGGTTCGGGGATATTGGAAATGGCGCACGAAGAGCCTGTCCCCCTG